>JAROYC020000010.1:29456651-29549638 GCA_029619255.2 Dynastes hyllus | reverse complement strand
TCTAATCTTCAAATTCAAACTTATGGCTCTTTAAAAATTATTTTTTATCGGTTAAAAAATTCAATGATACTTCTATTAAGTTAATCATGAGAGGAATACTTGTTATTCTATACTTATTCAAAGCTCTAAGTAGGTATTGTTTGTTTAAAGCTTAGCAATAATGCTTGCACTTGAAACTGAAGCGTACAAAACGTGTTTCGTTGTAAGTTTGATGAGTGAATAATGAGTTTTTTTGACTAATTTTTGCTCTTTCTTTTGCAGAGGATAAAAATTATGAAAGCCTCCGACCTGAGGCGAGCCCTCTTACTACTCCTGTTACTCTGCGGGGTCTTGATGGTATATTTCTTCTCGCAACAGACTTCCAGACTAAACATTCCACATTTACCGGGCACATTAGATAGTGTAGACTCAGCAGCAGTGTAAGTATGATCTTTGTGGGCAAGGATATCATATCTTAGTAAAAACGATCTTTATATTTGGTTACTATATTTGATATATTGTTCTTTCTCTTTCAGTTGTATAACATATTTTTATTATCCCTGTTAATTTTTCAAAAGAATTTAAGCATTACATCATCAGATCAATAAACCATTCTAATCCATTTCATCATTAGTTTCCAGAATACTTTCGGATTTCCAGATTTGGTTAAAAGGTAAATAAGTTGTATCCCCCATTTTCTTAGAAATCAGTAGTTTATATTTAGTTTTGGGAAAAAAATTCTCGCTTCATATTTTGTTGTATTCCGTTTGGTTTCTTTATTTGTATTTAAATTAAACAATTTAGATTTTTAAGACCTAGTCGTGATTTTTTTCCTAAATTCGATGCATTGAGAAAAAGAACCATGTTCAGCCAATAGTTCTAAGGCTTTTAACCTTTTAGGAATAGATTTAAACAATAAAACTATCAGAGAACCAATAACACTTATGCCACCATAAAGAAATGGTTAAATGGATCGTTGCTAAACGTTTAATCAATAAAACCTATGTAACATACAAAGTAGCGAGGCACTCCAATAACTTTGTTGTTTGAGAATTTTTTAAAATTTGGTATTGATATACAGGGCGGCCCACCACATTCCCGTCGGTTTACACACGAAAAACGGCATCGTTTTTTGTTTGAGCTGTGTAGGTCCATTGGAGGCAAGTTTTAATATTGTTTTGATATATACAGAGTGATTCAAAAAGAAGTTACACACCAATGTTGTGAAAATTTAAATTGACTACCCTGTATATTATTGCATATTTCGATAGTGCGAGCTAAATGAAGGCAAGTTACTGTTATGTTTCTTATACCTAACTGAAGGCGTTTTTGAGAACTATTCCTGAAAATGTATAGTTTATTTCAAATTATAAGAACATAACTGTAGACTTACAAGGCCTTTAATACTTTTATTGCACCTTCTGTGACGATAATAACCTGGCAATGCATATTGAATCTAGGGGCCGTATTGACTATAAATTACGGCCCTATAAGTTAATTATATGTTTATGTATATATATTTTACAAAATGTACAAATTTACATAGTAAGCAATTTGATGTTACAAGTAATTAAAGAATTTACATATTAAATGAGATTTAAATGTACAAACAGTTACGCATATCGCAAATCATAATTCCATTTCTATTCAATTCACTTAAATGTTGTCATTACGGTCCTCAGCAGTTTGTTTGCGTATCCAGGTAGTTATTACCGCAGGTGGTGCGATAACAGCATTTAAGCCGTTCAAAGTTATATTCTTATAATTTGAAATAAACTATACACTAAAATTTAAGAAGCGCGCCTGTCTTACGTATTTAAGCTAGATATTTCTAATTGTATTTATTTTTAGTTGAAGCATTAGACTCGATGATAAATAGAGTAACCAAAACTTGCGGACTCGCATAGGCGTCGGTATTACGGGTTGATGTAAGAATACGAAAAATTCATAAATAAACTTACTTGCTAATTATTCAACAAATTAGAGGCATCAGGATGTGAACTACTGTAAACTTCATCATTGCATATGTTTCCACAGTTACTTTTAAACCTGTGGTCGACAAGAAAAAATATTCTTATACATAGAAAACGATCTCTTTACATCTAAGGAAGTTACATTTGCATGTAGAAACTGTTTTTCAAAATAAATTAAAGTTCACTATTCTTACACTTATTATAAAGGCCTCTAAAGATTAAAATCGGATTTTTCCTTAAACATCTGCCAACTTTTGACTACTAATCTGGGACCCATTAATTTTTAATTTATTTTTTACACTCTCCACTATGTCTAATGATTCCTGCAATGACAATTCAGTACATTTAGTTTTCTGATGATCAGTAATACTGTATAATTGGTACATATTGTTTTTAAATTTTCTAAAAGTTGAGGAATTTGAAATTCTCTTGACTTTCTCAATTGCTTTGGATTCATTCCAATTAAATCGCATTATAACTGATTGAATTTGTTGAAAATGGATCAAATAGTAGGCTGCTGTTAGCCAAGTACCCCATCGCGTTAAAATTGGGTTCAGGAGGTTCTGGAATACCTGGACAAAATTTACGAAATTCTTTTAAACGTTTAGAGATTTACGAAACACTGCTTTAGTACTTCCAATCATCCGATCAACGTTTCCGTAATGTTGTCGACAACTCCCCAACTAAATGCAAAGCATGCAGTACGCAGGTTATATGTATTAAGTTAGGAAATATATGTTTTAAGGATCGCCCAACACTTAACATGTTCGACTATCTGTCACAATCATCAAACTTGATCTTGGGCAATTTTAAATTTTTTCAAAGCGTTAATTATCATTTTTTTTTCCGCGGACATTGTTGAACACGTTTCAAGCTAACAAATATCGAGATGCTGTGTTCTCGCTAGATAAAACGCGAGCTATTAATTCACAATACTGTTCTTCTTTATATCGGTCGTCTCATCCACGGTAATCCATATTTTTTGGAACAAAATCACGTGTACACACATTTTCTAGCATCTCTTTCATTCGCGGCAAATGATTCTGTAATTTGTTTGTGAGGTAATGGGTACTTTGGAACGTATTGTCGCCAAAACGTTTTAAAAACTGCTTTCTACCAACGACAACGGAAGATTACAAGAGGTAAACATAATTAATAAATGTATGAGGAATAGTGTATAAGGTATTTCAGTTCTTGCATTTCTCATATGCTTAATACCATTGACATGCCTCGGAATCAGTTCTGTCCAAAAGAACATTGCATATTAAGCAAAAAATGCACTACCGTCATATTTTAAATGGGGGAAAAAATGACACATACTTATGACATTAGTAGCAAATCTATTACGAGGCATTGTTTTCTTAGGTATGTAAATATTAGTTCTGTATGAAACGATACACTAATTATGTACTTGGTATAATACTACAACACACAAAAAACACCAGCTATATTTTCAAAAGCGACACGTAAGTACATAACCTTGACCGTTCGACTAATCTCAACCGCTCAACCGGTACTAAAACGAAATCTCTCTCAACGCAGTTTAACATGATTTATATTCAAGGTCGACACTACATGCCTGCTTCTCTACCGGTTTAGTTTATTTATGAATTTTTCGTATTCCTATATTAACCCGTAATACCAACGCCTATGCGAGTCCGCAAGTTTAGGTTACTCTAATGATAAAATAAAAATGATCCCTAAAAATTATATAGGCTGGACGAAATATATATACAGGGTGTCCATGGATGGGGTTACAAAGATGAAAAACTTTTTTAATATGCGTTTTACTGAAAAAAGTTATTCTTTATAAAAAAATTCTGCTTTCCTCAAAATGCCCAAAAACATAATTTTGATTTGACTACAGACATATACTTATTTATAAACTCAAGTATTGCGGTTGATATTTTTATTTTTCAATTAAATAGCAATCTTTCTTTGAAATAAACAAGTAAGTAAGTATTCATTCTGAACTTAAAACAGATCTAACAATTACTATTCAATATACATAGCTGTCTCCAATTTGTACACATTTTTCAACTCTTTTAATAAATTTCCAAAATAAAATCGAATGGGATGCGAAGAAGGACTTAGTTGACGACTGGCATCTTCTTTAAACCGGAAGCCCTTCAAAACCTACAAAAGATATGCAAAAGAAACGATTCTTTTACCGCTTAGGCTAAACAGCGTGACGTAATCGAAGAGCTGTGAGGCCTTCTATATCGGTGGTAACGTCACTACCCATTTCGTCACATAGAGCTAGTTCATATGGAGTGGCAAAGCTGTTTACATCAAACTCGGAGAGTTTTCGTCGGCTTACTTCCAAAACCTCTTATAAGTTCGTTAATGTTAAATTAGTTATACATCTACGACCTTGCAAGACCTCCTAAATATACATGGATCGTACACATGTTTCAAAAACGTTTACCGAAATCTCTTCTGTCTGGTTTCTTACGTACCCAACAGAGGTGTTTTTAGTAAATTAGTAGTATTCAGGGTTTCAATTCAATTTGAAGTGCAGGCATGGATAATTTCAACAATAGGAAGGTCCGTAGAATCTACTTTTCTAATTTTTAGCTTCTAACTACGGAACAGAATCTATTACTGACTTCTGGAGAAAAAAAGAACAAGAAATAGAAACTACGAAAACCCTGGGATCATTGAGCCTTTTTGTAAGAAGCAAGTTCCCATTAAGCTAAAACAGTCACAGCACGATCATCTTCAACAGTTAAAAGCTCTTATCCCTATGGATTATCATCTATTTTATGAAACACTCCCCTCTGCAAGTGACTGAATGGTTTTAAGATTAACTTCACATTTCTATTTAAGCTTTTTTTTATACTTTTATATTATTTTGTATTTTTTCACGTTTGCAATAAAATAATCAAAACCACCACAGTCTTTGAGTTTTTCAGAATTTTAATACTAAAACGTCCTAAGTCCGGAAAAGAATTGAAATTTTCAATCTCTTACTAAGTCATTTAATTAAACATCTCTCAAAAAACGTCTCTTTTGATAGTGACATTCTCAAAATAACGTTTTTTTTTTGCGTCCTGAAAAATGATTAAAAAATTACTTAAGAGCTTTTGGAAGTAAGCCGATGTTACATGTCAGACCCATTCTATAGGTCCAGCGGGCCCGTAGGGGTCCGCGGACCACAGTTTGGGAAGCGCTGATTTAGAAGAACACACTATAAACAAACTTAATAAATTTTATTGTAATTTTTATTGCAATAATCAATTTCTACGTATTTATCTACATATCTACAGTGAATGCTCGAAATTGCTTCTTTCCGCCTCGATACATTTATTTAAATAATTGTAAAAACCGTGCTGCACTTTTCTTACCATATTAAGTGTTGCACTCCGTAATGCTTGCTTTACCTCTAACTGCATATATAAATCATATGTATAACTCTATTTTTATGCAATTAATTTCGTAAGTAGCTACTTATGCTCAAAAACAGCAATGCCAGTATGTTTTGTTTACTGTTGTCATGGTAACCGAACAATATTAACACCAGAAATCACTTGGATGCAATATCCAAATGCAGGAGTGGCGTTTAACTGTTAGTATCTGTTTTACTTTCAATGTTAGACATATGCATCACTATACAAAAACAAATTTCCTAAAAAATTACATTTCTGGTGTTTGAATTTGGCAAAGTTCAATTCTGAAAAGTGTGTATACTTTGAAGGTACGTTGACGTCCTGCCACTTACACAGTAGGCACAGTTCCTATAATTCCAGCAGATCGGGACACCTTGTATGTCCACCATTATTCCTTTGTTAATACATTTTTCTATATTGTTTGATTAAATTTGTTAAACTAACAGCTTCTATTGTTCCTTTTATAGAAAAACCGACGTTCGATGGACATGGACATGTACCAAAGACCACTGCGAGAAGATTCCAGCAGCCACTGCAGATCGTATCCAATCCCTAACCACCTGCAACATGCTTTGCGGCAACGGCCCAAAAGTATGGCCTATACCAAGCCTCCCGAGCAAGATCGGAACGCAATCCGTAGCCTTCCACGTCCAACAGATCCAGTTGGAGACTTCCTCGAAGAAAACAACATTCGGTTACGTCGAACATTCGTTTACCGCGTTCAATAACAGTGTCGTATCTTACATTCAAAAGCGCGACGTTGATTTGACTCAAATCCGGAGTGATATCGATAATTTTATAGTGAAAATTTCGGTGGTCTTCGCGCATATAGTGAAATTACGAATGAACACCGACGAATCATACAATTTAACGGTGAATTTGAACGGGAGGAACATTGTAGCCACGATACAAGCGAAAACGGTGTTCGGGGCACGTCACGGGTTGGAGACTTTATCGCAGTTGATCTGGTGGGACGAATTAGATTCCGGCGGGACATTAAAGATTGTAAGCGACGCTGTAATCCAAGATAAACCGCTTATGCCTTATAGAGGAATAATGTTGGACACTTCGCGTAATTTCATCTCTTTAAACGCGATTAAAAGGGTGATCAATGGAATGGCAGCGAATAAATTGAACGTCTTCCATTGGCATGTTTCGGACTCTCAAAGTTTTCCGTTGGAAATCCCAAGCGTGCCTCAAATGCATCGTTATGGTGCCTACCAAAATGATATGGTGTATTCCGCGCGAGAAGTGACGGAATTGGTCGACTACGCTCGATTGAGAGGCGTTAGAATAGTCATAGAAATCGATACGCCAGCCCACGCCGGAAATGGTTGGACGTGGGGTCCTCAAGAGAATCTCGGCGAACTAGCCGTATGCGTGAACGCCCAACCATGGTTTATGTTCTGCGGGGAACCGCCCTGCGGTCAATTAAACCCGGAAAATCCCCAAGTATACGAAGTCCTCGAAAGGATATACAGGGACATCATAAAGATGACCGGGGAAGACGAGATATTCCATATAGGAGGCGATGAGGTGAATTTAGACTGTTGGGAACAATATTTGTTCAAGAATCTGACCTCCACGAACTATACAGATCTTCATAACCTTTGGGGGGAGTTCACTTTAAAGATTTTAAATCGATTAGACCAAGCAAATGGCGGTAAGAGACCTCCTTACATCATAGCATGGTCAAGTAATCTAAGCAGGCGTCCCTATAACATTAAATATCTCGATAAAGACAGTATTATAATCCAAAGTTGGGGGGCGAGCGATTGGTCAGAGACCCGTGAATTGATCGCAGACGGGTATAAGGTAATCCTCTCCCACGTGAATGCGTGGTATCTAGATTGCGGTTTCGGTAGATGGCGCGAAAGAGGCGAAGCCGCCTGTGATCCTTACCGCCCATGGCAGACGGTCTATATTCACCAACCGTGGGCTTACGACCCTCTCTATAGGTCCCATACGCTGGGAGCCGAAGCTTGCCTATGGAGCGAGCAATTGGACGAGCTTTCGCTGGACGCTAGGTTGTGGCCTAGGGCTGCTGCATTCGCAGAACGCGTCTGGTCCGATCCGAAGGTCGATCCGGACACCTACGGAATCACCGAGAGCGTCTACACCCGCCTAACCATGCAAAGGGACCGTATGATGGCCAGGGGATTCGGGGTTGAGGCCCTCTGGCCGCGGTGGTGCACGCAAAATCCGGGAATGTGCCTTTGATGAACGTCGAAAGCCGTTCGGGTGACGTTTTCGTTGTTCGATTTCTGGTCTTGATATTCCGTTTCGCGGTTGAAAAATGAAGTTCCTATGATGGATTATCGGATAATATTTATTTTTTTTTGCACGAAATTATTATTAATAAGGCTAGAAAGATTTAAAGATAAAATGGCCAGTCGTGTTGACATATGGTTTGTTGGATTGAATCAGAAAATTCTAACCTCTAAATATTGTTTTTATCAGTTTTAGAGTGATTTAACATCGATTGCCATGAACCTTCATGACAAATCTTAAAGAAACTAAATTAAATAAAACAAAAGGAGACAACATTTGTGTTACAAAAGTGTTTAATTTATTCTCTAGCGTAATATCTTGAAAATAAGCGCTAAATATTTGGTTTCTACACAATTTTCTTGCTTAATATTTGTCATTCCGTCTTTGCGGCTTTTGAACATTTTAAATTCGATCATTCCATGCAAAAGAAAACGACTATTGATCTAGTGATTCATTTGAATGCTGTATGTACTCCTTGTAATGGATCTTCACCTATGACGTCATAATTTTTTACTCGTTAGAGAAAACGTGTGATGATTTAATGCATATTTTCAATTGCCGATAAATTAATGCTAATATAACTTGTTTTTAACGTGAGATGTTTTAGAAAAAGATATGCATTTTATATAAGTGAAATGTTGGAAAAACTGAATAATAAATTAGGGAAAAGTTCATACGTACCTATTTATTTCCCAATGCAATATTTCAGAAAAAAAAAACAACTGCACTCCGAATAGTTTTCACAAAAACTGAAGTGTGACTCGCCGGTGAGTCACGGTGTTGATAATCGAATTAAACACGAAACCAATCACCAATATTTGAAATAAATTGCTATTATCCGACGTATTACTAAGATTTAAGACGTTTCTGGGCTATTTTCAAAGAAAAATAAATAAGAAAATGTAAAAACTTAATTTTTTTCTTTTGGGTGTCAGGCGAAAATCTTGCCCAGCATTTCAAATTCTAACATCAAGAGGTTGAACACATAATTTTGTTCTTTATAATCTTTCGCCCCTAATCTTATACTTGAAAATTATAATTTTGCAATTTTACACAAGATAGAGTTGTGTTAAGGTTACACCTGCACCGTTCATAGGAACTTCATCAACCGCATCGGAAAGAGGTTTTTACAATCCTCATTCCTCCTGATGTTTAGTTTTGTATTTGTATGTAGAATTGAAGGTTTTAAAGATTTTTGGTTTAATGCCCGTTTAATCCCCGGAAAATTACACATCTGTTAAAATCAGCCATCCAAATAATTCCTATTACTATCACATTTGCTGCTAACTTCCAAGTAATTAAAACGTAGTAACATTTCAATGGAAAAGTTGGATGTATTGGTTCAACATTTGCATACTAAATTCCCCTAGGAACGACAGTTAGTGTATTTTTTTTCTCGTATTGAACGAAAGCGTTATATTTTAATAATGATTATTGTTATAATGATTAATTTATTGTTGTGATATAAGCGAGTCCGTCTTAATTTCGCTATTTTATTGTGAGTTTATTCTCTGTTCTAACGGAAAGAAATATTCGATAATTATAGTGTAATCGATATAAGAATTAATCAATTAAATCAGAAATAAGCCACGGATTATTTTTATATTATAGTGCAAGAAAGTAACCGAAAAAAGACGATTTTTTAGTACAAAAAGATATTTAAAATATGTAGATAGTAATGGAAGAATAGAAGACTTACTAATCACGTAAGTGCCAGAGGATTGACCAGCAAACAAACAAATAAAAAGGACATAATATGTATGAGTATATAGATAAGTTAATAATACTTAAAATGATTATTTATGAACATGGATTCCAATGATTTGAAGATGATGATTGCGATGTATAGAAAATATGAAGATTATTGATGGTGATAAGTTTAAGTTTGTTGTACTTTGATGTGTTTATTATTTATTTGAAAAAAATCGAGAAAAGCAAATGAATTGATTGAAATACAAGTACTTACAAAAACTTACTTTAGAGTGTTTTCTTTTTCCTTTCTTAATTTTATGACGTCAGATAAATGTGTAATAAGTAAAGTTGGCCACGAGCGGTACCGCGCAGTAGCGTAGAGTCGACCAGGCCTCGCGTTCCACTAGAGTTATTCTGCTAAAAGAGATGTTTTTTGCCGCAAAAAATTTTCCCTTTTCATCTTTTAACTAAAAATTAAAAAACCCTTCTCAAACACTTACCTTTTTTTAAGAGTCCCCCCGGGAAATCACAAAGTGAATAATGTCTGTTAAATATCTGCAACATTAGATATGTTTTAACTGTTGTTTCGGCAAAGCTAGTACGGCATGAGAAAAAAGCGAAGACTGTTCCATCGGCCGGGAAAGTAATAGCGACTGTTTTTTTGGGATAGTTACGTTAATCAACTATCTTGAAGGCCGCATTTGAAGGAAAAGAACAAGACAACGCACCATCTCACAGATTAGTGGTCATCGTGGCAAAAATTCACGAGTTGTGGTTCGAATTGATAGGCCACCCACCCTATTCGCCAGATTTGGCCCGTCAGCGACTTTTTTCTGTTTCCTAGGCTCAAAGTTTCGCTCGGAGGACAGAGATTTTCATCGAATGAGGAGACCATCACGTTTGTAAACGTCTATTTTGCGGAACAAGATACCAACTGTTATTGGGACGGATTAAGGAGATGGGAGACAGATTTACAAGGAGACTATGCTGAATTTGAGAAAAAAATACTTGTTTCCGTGTTAGGTGAGAAACTTTTCAGACTGTCAATACTAACAACGTTTGACAGTCGCTACTGTCAAACATCAAAAATTCCTAAAATTACACCTCAAAATCTATAGGATGAGGACAGAAAGCAGGTAAGTTTTTTGAATTATCATTTTAGCTTAATTAATATCTCGCGTTATTCCATAAAATTGAATTACGTGACAAAAATACGATATTTGACTTGACTTCCCAACAGAATGACAGTTATAAACATCTCGTTGCTTTAATTTTTTTGTGATCTAACGTACAAATCCGATGGTTTTATTAAAAATCGCGGGCGTACAACAAATCTATCGCCGCAGTGTTTCTTTGGTTGGCAGGGTAATCTCAAACCCGCAAAGTTTAACCGCCGAAGAAATAAAATCTATACTATGGACCGCAATGGATATTCGCAGCAGATTATATCAAAAAGATTTCCGAACGAAAATACCGAATATAAAACAAGCCAGAGTCGTTCTTTTATTGAGAAAACCTACCGCGTATCTCCATCTTCCCGCTGTCAATGCTGCAGAGATTTTAAACACTAAATTGACCGTTGTCGTGGATCAAAACTGGGATAGCGCTGGAATAATCGGGGATACCATGAAGTTTTTAGAGACGCAAGCCGATGTAGTACTTGCTCAATGTCGGTACCAATGCATTCTGGATACGGTGCAGAAGTTGAAAGTTCCGCTTTTCGTTTTTAAATCGCAGAAGTATAAAGGCTTCAACTGTTTAGCGGAACTTATGACTATCCAGTTGAAGTATGGCCGGCTAAAAGGTTTGAAAGTCGCGTGGTTGGGACAACCGAATCGACTTCTTAATTCTTACTTAACCATGGGGACGAAGCTCGGTATGAATATAAGTTTTTGCTGTTCTTGCAGCGTCGACTACATGCAATCCCCGGCCGTTTTGAACGAAGCTCTAGAGCTTTGTAAGCAAAGTCATAGCGTCTTGGAAGAGTGTAACTCGGTCTCGAACGTGCTCAAAAACACCAACGTTGTCATCACCTCCAGAAAAGGCCTCCTCAAGACAACTCTAACCATGGACATGATGAGGCTGGCTGCGCCTGATGCTACGACGTTGTTCCATCTTCCCAGAGATACCAATCAGGTGGCAAATTCGGTGGTCGATAGCGAACTGTGCTTGACGTGGAAAGCTGCTCAAAATGCTAAGTGGATATATGCGGCTGCTATGCTTAGGTTGCTTTCTGATTACAAGCATTCCATACCAAAACCGAAGTTTTAATACAATCTCGTCTTATTTGGGAAACAAACTACGTGGGAAATTCAAAAACGTTTCTTAAGAATAGGCTTTCACCGAGAAAATACCTTCATATGTGACTTTAAGCTATTAGAATAGGAAACTTGTAATAAATATACACCTGTATATAATAGAAAATAAACTAGTTTATTCTGATTTGTTTTATTAGATTCCTCAGTATTTTCTGTGCATGAAAAAATAATGATAGCAAGGATTCTGGGGTAATATGGCAAACGTTAAAGTATCGATACATCACTCAGCATACACGTTATTTGATTAATTCGAAGCGATTGTTTCGGGAATTCATGGATTCTTATTGACAACCGCACGACTGAATGATGTGAGAAAAAGACTTTAATTCTAATATGCCTTGCTTTATCCCTACTCTAAAAGATACATCATTAACCTGGACAAATATGCGGTAACAGCCAGAGGCGTGGCGAGCGCATAAAAGTTTACACATAAAATACAAGGTAAGAAATAAATTATAAAACGTGCTAAAACTTACCGTTTTAAAAGTCTTCCGTGAAATCATAAACTGGGTAACATCTGTTGAATATTTGAATCATTAGATATGTTTCCACAGCTGATTAAGTCAAGTGAGTACGACGTGTGGAATAAATGCTTTTTAATGCCGAAAACGACCGTTCGACATCTAGCGATGTTATATTTGCATATTTAAAATAATCTTTGAAACAACTTAATGCATCTTCACACGCACCTTCACAAATTTGTCCTAATATAAGAAAATCGGTCTTTTCTAAAACACTTTCAAATTTTCGTATTACACCAATTTGTTTCGCCTTCTACAGCGCATAACTCATTCACAATTTGGACAGAATCCACTAGCGACATCGAAACATTTTGTAATTTTTCTATTCCCTCCGCTAGTCCGAAGTAATTGTTGTGAATAGTTTGTAAATCTCTTTTAACCTGACTATCTTGAAATATTTCCTGGCTTTTCTTGATTGCTGCAGCTTCTGTCGGTTAAAATTTTTAAAAACTACCTTCTTTACTTGATAAAAATATTTGTTGTAGTAAAACGCAGCCTGCAACCATTTTTCCCCAAACGTGTAACAATCGGCTGTGGTGGTTCAGGTAAATCAGAACAAAAAGTTTGTGAAATAGTCGGGTACGTTTCGGGGATTTTAAAAAACCTCCCTTTTGGGCTAGCAATCAATGCTTTTTCAGTGGAAAAAAATTGGGAATCGTTTAGCCGCAAGATTTGGAAGTATGGGATTTTACACGTTACATGTAATTTTATCACTGTGTTCTTTAAGAGATCGGCCCCAAAGGAACCCCGGGGTTTGCGGCACCATCACTCATAAACATTAAAGTTGCTTGGTTAAAACTTCAAATTTTTTCCCAATGAGTTCAACACCACCTTTAAAATCTCATCGGGGGTACAATTATAACTCTTTTTGAAGCAAGTAAAAAGGGGGGACGGTCGATGTGGTTCCATTGTAAAGTACCTTAATTAACCAAGAATGTTTTTGACGATCTGTTGTTTCTTTACAAAACCACAATTTTTTTTCTTTCAATTCCGTTTTCATTCTTTTTTCTATAGTTCACGAGCAAAAAGGAAAACCCCTTTCGATCGATGTCCGACAAAAGGGAATTTACAGTCCATATTTATTCCAGAAGGAGACAAAAGCCTTTTTCTAGCAAACGAAACGATAGATTACATAAAATAAGAGTAACACATAAATCAAATGAAATTTTTTTTGGTTTCATGCCACTTTTTGCAGAAGAATGCTTTTTCTTTCGATGTGACGTTGACAATGGCTTTTCCCTTGGAAAAAAACCAAACCCCCAAAATTAAGGGGGAATTTTACCACACCCAAGGGCATTTTGAAAAATTTTGGGTTATCCCAAAATGAAAGTCCGGCAATGTTAAAGGGCTCGGCACCACATATCTACTACACTGACTTTACCGCTGTTTGCCCAACTAGTTTATGGGAATAATTAAAAGCGTGACCGGTTTGGGTGTACATACAAGGAATCAAATGGACGTTCGGTTATTATCGGTTGATGGGTGTGTGTGTAACCGACCAACCGATAATAACCAACCCATTCCCTTATTATTAAATGATAAATAAAACCGGGTGCAACCGTTTGTCACGCCCTTTTGTCTTCCCTATCCCCCCGTAGTTAACTGAGTTAAATTTTTTTGTTGAATACCCTTCTCGGGTTTATCGAAAATGTTTCTATAGCTTTCTTTTCCACTATTTCACGGTGTTCTTTCACAAAAAATTCCCATGCCCCGCTAAATTGGGGATAATTTTTAGTCCAGTTTTTTCCCCTCCCTTTGTGCTCCCCAAACTAATTTTTCACTCTTCCCAAGCGTACTGAAAAATTTTTCTACGGTCGCTGTTGTGCATAGTATAGTGCTCAGAATGTGAATGATTTTCTCATGGCAGAAAAAAGTATTAGTTTTGTTAAACAGATTAACGATTTCTATATCCCTTAATTTGTCATCTGGTAAATTCTTCTTCATCCACAAATTATACCAAAAGTCCAGTTCTCCGGTGACATCATCCAACCCATAAAAATTTGTGTCATGTATAAAAGGTGTAGTTTTGTTAACGCGAAGGCTGGGGTATTTTCTTGGGAAAATCGAATATTTAACGATGATGTAAGCGAATCCAGATATGGTATAATTAGTGAAGGTCACCAGTACTCGTACTCATTGTCTGATGGCGAATTGCTCGTGTGTTTTTGCTTATGAGCAAAACGTGGAACACAAATTTCTATTTCTAGTTCCATTGCCATGTCTTGTGTTCTTTTAAGTAATTCGCCAGTGATTCGATCTGCGTCCTTTCGGTCGTTTTTAAGTACGTGTAAGATTCCTGTGATGTGTTCTCCCACCGCGATTAGATCCATAGTCTTAGCTGGCAAGGCGTTAACTACTGGTTCCAACACTGCTGAGTATTTTGCTATAGTAATTAGAGCAACGATGAACAATGGTTTCGTAACTGCTGAATGCAACTGGTATGCAAATTTCCTTCCGTGGATAATTTTCCTAGCGCTTTCACAAGCTCTGGGAAATTTGGAGAGAATTTTCGATTTATAATTCCTACGAGCAGTCGATTCTCCGAAAAAGTTTATTGTATCCTTTATAGTGGCAATAGTATTTCTTATTTCCGGTATCTCGTTTGCATCGTTCACCGTAAGATTGAGTTTGTGGCTTGAACAATAAAAATATAATGCGCGAGAATATTTCTTCCTTAAAATCGCTTGTACACCATCCTCTTTGCCTGCCATTGTAGAGCAGCCTTCGAAACCAAATCCAACGCAATATTCTGGTGCAAGATTATAACTAACCAAAAAATCATCAATTGCTTCTGCGATTGATGAGGCATCTTGTTCTTTTCGTTTCACAAAACCTACAAATTCTTCTCGGATTTTTCCTTTGGTTTCATCGTAGAGTCGCAAGCCTTTTTCTTGTTAAACAACAACCGAGCGTCCAACATGGCTGAAATTTTCAACACATGCGCAATTACATTACCAGAAGATTTTTGGCGAGTAACGCCATCTTCATGTTGACGCTTGAAACGTTTCAGACTATCTACGTATCTATTAACGTAACCGTAAAATGTTTTTCGTCCCGTGAACTTATAAACATTCCTATATTCCACAATTTTAATTCGTTTGAGAGTAAATTTGCTTTATACTGCTTGGGGAATGCCTTCGGTATAACAAACAAACGACAAATAAACAACACTTTTTTAAATATTTTATTTTAATTACAAAAACATATTCTAAATACACAACAAAGCATTCTAACTCACAAGTACTTAATATCACAAAGTTTCGGAAATATGAGTCAATAAAACAAATATAACTTATTTTGCACAAATTTAGTACCTTATCATATAAAGCAAATACCTATATTCATACAAAAATAATGTATTGTATTGCATATTTGCTTAGACCTAATCGAGTTCGATAATGCTCACTTTTCCATCTAGAACAAGTAAAAGGAAATAGGAAGTTATTATTGGAATTACTTTTTTTTAATTGATTAAACAATATTAAATAAATGGAAGCGCTATAAAACCGGGATCTCAACGTATGGGTTTGTGGGAAGCCGGCTTTAACCGGCTCCAGATCAAATTTCCGTTATTCTACGCGTTTTAAACATTATTTTAGTAGAAAGGGATGTTTATGTCTGTTATTGTTGCAATAAAATTCTAGAGAAACAAGAATTTGCACTAAAAAAACTACTATAATCGCATACAATACAACCAAATCAGATATGTATATACCATAGTTATATAGTTACAGTTTTGTAAAATGGAAGAAACAGGAAGGAAATTAAGAACTTGCATGCGTTCCATGCAACATCTACAAGTCATTATGAGCACCGTTAAGATATTTTTTATACATAGACGATGTCCCAACCTTCTGGAATCGTAAAATTACGTCTCTTGTGTAAATGGTGTAAAATTTCCTGATAACCGGGAAATAGGGGGTGATCAGACACTTATTTTGATATTTTAAATGGAACACCCTGTATATTATATTTTTTGATGTCTTTCATCAATTTATGTCAACCTTCTTCAATATTCCCTGTACCCATCTAAAGTTTTTGAGATAATTTCAAATTTTTGCGAAATTGCGAAAAATTTATTCAATTGAGTATTTCTTGGAGTTTTCGGAAATACATCGAGAAATGTATTATATCAACTAGCCTCTACAAGATGGCTATCGAAATCGCTGCCATGTTTAATTCAGGCCATTTCATTTTTTTTTGAACACTCTGTATATTTCGCCGGAATTTTATAGAGAAACTGTTCTAGGATTTTTTTATGAACATTTCCCTGTGTCGTTCTTTAGTAAATTAACCCTCTATTCAACCGCCTGTGTATGCGCTTTATGAAAAGATCAGAACCATCATTCATGAAAAATTCTTGAAAGGATGGGATGAGATTAATTCCTGCTATACCTGAGACTGTCCGGAACAGACCTTCGCATGGCTATTGGAATTCTGACTGGACATTGCCGACTCAAAGGGAATCTCTACATGATGGGATTTGCCAAAGATCTTTCGCCAAGTTGAAGACGAAACACTAAAATACCTCCTCCGCAAGTGACCAGCGTTGACGTCAATCAGAAGGTCCATGATGGGTGACAAGCGGCTACATCTTGCCCAAGGTTGATAAAATGTATGTATTCTAAAGGTTGTTTTAGTTCTTATCTTACAATACTTGACCGAAAGTTTGTGGGCGGAGTGAAGGACTCAAATTTTGACGTCATTGGTACCTAGTAATATACTGTAGTGATATTTTTGCGAAACAGTTTACTAAAGCAGTAAAACTGAATTCAGTTTTACTGCTGATGATGATAACTTGGCTATCGAAACGTGCATCCAGTACGAGTTAAGTTTTGTGGTAAGGGCTTTAGTGAATTGTTTCAGTGTTCCAGTGCCACTGATTTAGAGTACCCGATTAATGTGATATTTCTAAATAATCTCAGCGTTTACTTTTTTGTAAATCGTGGGAAATCTCACTTACTAACTTTTTTGAAAATTAGCAATTAAATAGAAAAATGAAACTTTATTATTTTTAAGAGAGATAGTGATTTTTTATTAATAAATTTCGATATAAATTAAAAACTAGATAGATTATATTTCTTCCGAACAATCGATGTACAAAAAAAACCTATAAGAAACCCTAACCCATAACTAGGCGTCGGTATTACGGGTTAATATAAGAATACGAAAAATTCGTAAATAAACTAAACCGGTAGAGAAACAGGCATGTAATTTTTAATTAGTTATGGGCCATAACTAATTAAAAATTAAGTTGTTACATTGAAATTTAAAATTTTGAAATATGGATTTTAGAATAAATGGTTGGATTTTTATTTCAATTTTATTTATTTGGCCAAATATTTTTAATTCTTGGTACCTGTGCCCTGTTGTATCTCTTCGGTATCCTTTTCTTAAGATCGTAACCGGTCTTCGACAGGTGGTCAGGAGACTTGGTCCTCGGACCTTGCTCCGTGGGTTGATATTTTCAAATTACAATGTTGAAAGGGCTTATAAAGTGTTGTACTGCCGTTATTTTCAGAAAAGTTTCATGCTTATTTAAATGTAAATCGAATCATTTTGAAAAATACTTGTACGTCGAAATTTTGTTTACGATCTCCCTGATTTGTTTTTTGTTTAGGGCCTCAGTTGACTATTTTTTGATAAATAATATATCTATATATATATATTTATCTACCAAAAAAGTGTTCATCAAATCTCCCAAACACATCTGTGTATTCAAACAATTGTGTACGAAATTACCACCACCACCTCAGCTTGTAATAACGCGAAGGGGAACATAGCTCCAGGCAGTATCTTACTATCAGAAATATTTTTCACAAGTGAAAAATGTCATCTTGAAACTTGATTCAAATGATTCTGCAGCAGTTCGAGATAGTCAGCAACTTTTTTCCAATTCGAACGTTCAACAACAAATAGATGAAATTTCCATGAACTATTCTGAAGTTGCACAAGCTATTAAGCAATTAGAAAAGAGTCACTTATCTGCACGAGACGCATTAAATTGCATAGATAATTTACAAGCCGCTTTAGAAAACTTGACGAACACTATAGGAGTCGATGTTGCTCAAAAATTTGGTGCAATTTTAACGAAAAATCCCGATTTACAAAAGGTTCGGTCTACAACTGAAAATCAAGAGTGCCCAGATGAGGAAAAGAAATATCTGACATTTGCAAATCTTACTTCACTGGATGTCGAACGATTATTTTCGAAGTATACGACAACGTATTCACAACACCGTCGACTGCTGAATGAATCGACAATGGAAGCGTTGCTGATGTTGCAATTCTATGCAGCTTACCAGGGCGGTTGTCAATTGCCACAGTGGACATCAAGACGACAGGAAAAGGTAACAATATTATTTTTCACTAATATTGTATATTACGTAAACTCTATTACATATTTTTTAAAATTACAAAAAAACTTGATGCGATAGAGAAAATCTGAAAGCAGATCTGAATTCAGGGCATCTCAATTGACTAAAAATCAGTTCTTTTCACTCTTGAAGCGAATTTCATGCATACCAGTGATCAACATGTCAGAATTCCGATATTAATTAAAAATCATTCAAATATTGAATAAATAATTTAGATATAAGATAGATAGAACTGTTCATAAAAAAAAACTTTCTGAATGGATTTCTTCGGGCATAACGTGGACGTTACACCTCCAGTATGTAAGTGAATGTTCAACAAAATACGATGAATGGCATTACAGTTTGTACCAACAAAAATTGTGCTCACTTCGAATAGATATTGAAATTGTATGCATAACTTACATTTTATAGATTATTTTTAATGAATATTGTTACACCCTAATTTACAAATTTCTTAAATCCATATTTAAAATACTTCAAATATTTCATTTCGCGCCGATTCCTCTATTTTAATACATAACGAAACTGAACACCTGCAAAGGATGACATCACCGCGTCTACAAGGCGTAGTATTTGTGTGTGCAGGTTTTAGTTAAATTCATTCCCCTAATTTGTCCTATGTTTTGATCTTTATTATTTAATAAAACCATTAATATTAATCCTTTCAAAATTCTACACCGCCAATAATCTTTATTTTGAACTCTACTTACCTATGATAACTATAAATTTGAGTTATATTCTTAAACTAATGAGATATTTAGTAATTAACTGTTTAGGAACCAGTCATTCCCGTTTCTTTCAATTCTTTAAGCCCCGTAGCTTCTTTGTTTATCAAAGAACGTAAATGAAATTTTGTCAACAAATAGTATAACTTCCGCTTTACATTTTGGTATTAGTTAAATTAGATTACATCCGTAGCTAATTGTTATAATTAGCAATTATCCAGTTCGATAGACACGCAAATACGTCGCTATACACCGATCTCGCATACGTCATCATATCTTTGCTTCCGCATTGGTCCATTCGCATCTCGCACTCCTCATTGAATCCCGTAAAATACATAAATAGAGGCGTTCTGACGCCAGGAAAAAGATTAAGAAATAGTCACGAGATCGAAGTGGCCAAATGTGTTAGAAACCTGGTTTCCTCTGAGGTACCACAATTTGTCGTTTGACATAACCCTACTGGGGGATATATGGTGCCCGAGGTCCTGTTTACCCAACGACTTTTGTTCTGCATTTACATTTGTCGTATTGAGTCGTACGGAACATCGCACAAGTTGCGGATCTTAAGCTTTGGTTTCTCCACCTGGATTGTGTCTGCCCGCTGGTTGTCAATCACCATTTCCTCGATCTGCGAGCCCAGCGCCCGTTCTTTCAACTTCACCGCCGCTAGAACACTTGTACCACCGTATCTTGCGGACAAACCTCCTTCCCTCTGCGTGTCTCTCCGAACCCAGTCTTATGTAAGTTAATTTAAGATATTTTATGTAACGTTGCGAATCACAATTCATATTTTATTTTGATTAAACTATTTGGTGCATTTAATAGTCATTCTTTTGGTTAATTATGATTCGTACCTAAGATTTAAGAACTGCGCTTAACGCCATTACTACTGCCCGTTCTAGAAACTTGTAAATCTAATTATTAACTTTGTTGTTTAGATTAGTATTAATCTTTAAATATTTTCTTTGGCGCTTTTATTCGTTTCTTTAACTTTGTTAATATTTATAGTAATCGTTTTAACCCTGAGATATTACTCTTTTGTAACATTTTTTCATTCAATATACAGTTTGTTCAAATATTTGCTACGTTTTGAATTTCCTTTTGTATACTCCTTTCCTTCCTTCCCGAAAACTCTGAATGGTTTTTTAAAGGAAGTATCAACCATCAACGAGGCGACGAAGCTAAGCAAGACATTCAGTGGCGCCCCAATTAACATCGGAATTCTTGCTGAAGAATTCCAACACCGGGTCGTCGTCTCGGCAAGGAAATACAAAGAACCTTCGCAACAAAAATAAATTTTGAACGCCGTTGCATTATTATTTCACTCCTTGACTCCTCTCCTTGTAACCTACGTTAAATAGCAAACTGAGCAGCACCATTCTTTAAAGTAATCTATCTTTTTCTTCATTATTTTTTTTTACCGTAACAATATCTATAGAAAATCAAATGTTTGTACTGTCATCGCAGAACTCTATGCATTTTTTGCAAAAAGAAACTTATCCGTATAACTTCATATTTAATTTACTAGAGAACAACACTTTTTAGATATAAGGAATTGTCTAGGGAACAGTTTCGCTATCAGATTATTGAAAATAAACAGGGTGTTCAATTTAAAACAATTAAAATAGAGTGAATCAAACACGGCAACAATTTCGATGGCCATCTTAGAAGATTGGGACATCCTGCATAAACAAGATCTTGCATTAATTGCAGGCTGGGGAAATTACAATATCTATGATATAAAGGGTTATACATAACATTGACATGTACTCTCTAACATCGCAAAGAAGGCTAATGTTGGAAATACAACAAAAACAATTAAGAAAATTAACAAAATAGTTTAATTAATTAGCGGGAAAGCTATTAAACCAAGATTAAAGGTATATTTTATACACTAATAACACTACTAGTTACCAGATTAAAATGATTACATAAGTAAAAAAAAAAAACAGACCATAACCAAGCATGTTCACTTGCTAATAGAATTTACCTAACCATCTAATCCTTGTTTCGACATACCTGTTGTTGTTTGAGGAAGCGCAACATCAGGTGTCTCAAGAACATTTAAAGGGGTTGGTACGTACCAGTGTCGCGAAGTTCCCAGGTTTTTTAATATACCAGTTTTCGCTGAGTTGGCCTCGCGTTGTAATAACACGTCCATTGCTTACATAGCGCTAGTGTCCTAAATACCTCACGCCGTTGCTTAATATACCACCAGTTGTCGCTGCAGTTGGTCTCACGTCGTTGTCGAGAGTAACACGTAAACCATTGCTATACATAGCGCTAGATGTCGCTGAAGTTAGCCTCACGCCGTTGCTTAATATACCACCAGTTGTCGCTGCAGTTGGCCTCACGTCGTTGTCAAGAGTAACACGTAAACCATTGCCATACGTAGCGCTAGATGTCGCTGAAGTTAGCCTCACGCCGTTGCTTAATATACCACTAGTTGTCGCTAGAGTTGGCCTCACTACGTTGTTTAGCGTTGTAGCAGGTGATGGATGTCTATTAAGCCGCAGCACGAAATTAGGGTTTTGTAATGTTCGAGGTTTGGTGTTTTGTTGAAGTGGACCCGAATTACGCAATAGTTGATTGATGTTGGATTGTATTTGTAGCAAGTTTGTCTTCTGCATTGATTGCCCTGAAACTGGCTGCTTCAAAAGTGGTGCAACAGTAGTTGTTTTCCCAAATTTACTCCTATTAGCATCCGGGATGATGTTTATATGCTGTTGCTTGATTATATTAGATGTTGGGTTCGCTATAGAGTAAGAGACATGTTTCGATGTACTTGGGACGCCTACTTTACTTAGGCCAACTGTGTTAGAGGGAGCTAAATTAGCTGTCGATGCAATTACTGAAGGATTATGTTGCATACTAGCGGAAGTAAACGATAAATCACGAGGTGTAACGCTTGTCGTAGCTGTTGAAAGCACCTGTTTTTGCGGCAGAAGTTTTCTTTGATGCTTTGATATAATAAAAGGCCGGCTGTTTCTTGTAAAAATAATTTCCGGACGTATTGCAACTGCTGTTGTAGCTGGTTGTAGCGCTTGTTGCTGTTGTACGATGACGGAAGGATGTGCATTGGCGGTAATAGTATTGGAAGCTAGTTGAACGTTGGAAGTAATCGTATTGGAATTAATGCCAAAATAAGGATTAGCGACGACGCTAGAAAAATAAAAGAAACATATTGACGTAAAGTTTTTTTTTAACGATTCGTCTGAAATATTTCAGAAACAAAAAATACAGCAGGAATTTAAAAACTGGTCTTACTACTGCATTTAGACCAATGGTGTTCATTTTAAATAGTTCTTGTAAATATTGTTCTTTCACTTTTATTTGTTTATTCCAATTGTAATGAAATACTTTAAAATATTGTTACTACCAACGTCTATCTAGATGTTTAGAGACTTATTGCCAGTTTCATAATGTAGACCGAACTTTTAATTTTTCAGACTCTAAATATATTTTTCAAAAAAAGATATGCTGTCACCTTCTTTGGAGAATAAGCTTTCATTATTCCAAACGATAGGTCACGCAATTCTAAATGTTGAGGGGGATATTCGTGGAAGCATAGGTGTAAACGTCGTAAGTGTGGTTCATAGCAACAATGTCCCCGTTACAGTAAAAGTTGATAAGTTTTCATTTTAGTTTTTGAAATATTTCAGGCGGATCATTTTTAAAGAATTATACCTTACATTATTTGATATCGTTTTAACAGATTATTTTCGATGCTTTTACCACAGATAAAAGAGTTTTACAGATTAGGGATATGTCGTTATTTAACTATCTGTTGTGGTTGTTGTTGTTGTGTATTGGGCGAAGCGTCGGGTTACGGAATACACCTCGCACTTCTAGGCATCGTTTCATGATCATTAGTCCCCCCCCAAGAATTTTCCCGGATCCAGAGGTGTTCAACCCCGTGGGATTTTTAACGTGCCAAACATCGTATTGACAGGGGGTCTGGTTTCATTTTTATTGAGAAAAAGGGATCCCTTTGTTTTTTATCCGTAATTAAAAAGAAACCGCCGACCGGGATATGAACCCGCGCCGTTCGGACCGAAAGGCAAGTATGCTAACCACTCGACCACCGAGACGGTCTAAAGTATTTATTATTTTATGTTGCAACTGTTATCTTGCGGGAAAAAATAACGGGTATACCGGTTCTTTCCGACTGCTGTGAACATATCATCGACCGCCGTTGCGGGACTCAACTGCGTGGCGCTACGACTGTCTGATCGAACCCGCGTTTATTCAAAATAGTTACAACCCCAGAAAAATAATTTATCAGATCACGTACCTACATAAATATCCTCTCGAATTTTATTACGGGGTAGTCGACATCGAGTCGGACGTTTATTATGGATATATTTTCTAAATAATTGTATGTATTGGAATTATCAAAAAAATAAAACCGATTTTTTAAAAAATTTACTTATAAAAACTAAAAATAAAACCGTTATATTTATCATACAGTATTTAAGCACATAAATGTTCTCGCATTTCGAAGATTAACTAAGATTAAATATAAGAAAAATAACAGTAGGATCAGTCAAAATTACGGAAATTAAACGCTGCTGTAACAATGATTGCAGTGAACTGATATACAACAGGAACAGTTTATCACTTAATTTATTTACCAGTTTATAATTTATCTGCAAAAAAACGCAATAAAATATTTATATTACAAACAACTTCTGAATTTAAATTTTAGCGTGCTGCAAGATCAGCAGTTGCACATGTGCTATGTGGAATCACGATGCGTTATCGTGTAGAACTGTAGACTACGAAATAACGCTAAACCTGTTATTTTGCAACAGTTATTTCAAAATAACGATAACGGTTGAAACTGTTATTTTAAAATAACGATTTTTCCCATCACTATTACAGATAGCCAATGTATACATATGGCACAAGTGACAATAAATTTTAATAACTTGTCGAGTTTAAAAGATAGCTCAAGAATGCGCGATTGTTATTTTTTCCGTAATAATATCGACGTTATATAATTTGTGTTCTCCAGTTTTTTTAAGTGGATTCTACCATAGATAATAGAGTAGAGTAAGGTGGGCCACCATGAGACATGGGTCACCATGAGACATCGTAATAATTCCGTTAATTTATGCTATTGGTCATATGAGAAACCCTACTCGTTATGCTTCGTTACTAAAATTTACAGCGCCGGTTGAACAGTTGCTGTTGAAATTTTGTGAAAAGTGGTTGTTAATAACGACCAATTTTTTCCGCCTGCTTTTTTGTGATTCGTGTTCTAAGGTAAATCTAAATGTTAAAGGTAAGGTGACTAGATTATTGCAACAACATTCTATCCATTTACAAATGGCTACCATGAGACATGTTTTCAGGGCCACCTTGAGACAGTGTCTCATGGTGGCCCAGAATCCGCAATTATGCTAGAATATTTTTTCAGATGTTTAGACGTCGTACAAGAAAGAGCCAAAAGGGTACATTTTCAGAAGATAGCGCGAAAAGAGCTGTTCAACAGGTTTTAGCGGGAGAAAATGGAGTAAAGTTGTCACTTCGAAATGCAGCATAAAAAAAAAAACAGCGTATCTTTTCAAACACTGCAAAGGTATGTTAAAAAGCAAACAGACACAGCAAATCCTGATGAAGGGATTCCAATGAAAAGCAATTATAAACATCGTCCAATTTGTCGGAAAGAGGAAAAAAGAAATTGGTTCGTTATATTATTAAATGTTCAAAAATGTGCTACGGAAAAACAACAAAAGATACTCGTGCGCTAGCCTATGAAATCGCCAAAATAAATAACAAAAAAAATTCCTTTAAGCTGGGAGAAAAGTCAGTCAGCGGGTATCGACTGGTCGCAGTGTTTCCTGAAAAGACACAGCAAAGAGTTAAGTATACGCGAACCCGAGAGATGTAGTCTCTCAAGGGCAACCTCTTTTAACGAACATAACGTCAATCTATTTTTTGACAACCTTGAAAAGGCATATAGTCGCTCCGAAAAGTTATCGGATGGTACCCGGATTTATAATCTGGACGAAACAGGCACGAGCACCATTCAAAAGCCAAAAAAGGTTTTGCCATCAAAAGGAACCAAGTTAGTCAATGTACCAGTGGAGAACGTGATGTTTTAGTAACAACTTGTTGCATAATAAGTGCTACTGGAAATACACTTCCCCTGGTCATGGTGTTCCCCAGAAAAAAATTCAAATATCATACGCTAAATGGCGCGCCGTCTGCTACATTAGGTCTCGCACCACCTTCCGGCTGGATGAACGGGGATCTCTTTCCATCCGTATTGAAACATTTCACTCAACACAGTGCATCGTCTAAAGAGAACCCAACAATTTTGATATTTAATAACCATGAGAGCCATCTTACCATTGAAACTCTCAAATATAGCCAATGAAAACGGAGTCATAATTTTCACTCTACCTCCCCATTGCAGCCATAAGCTGCAGCCACTAGATATATCGGTCTTTGCCTCATTTAAGGCGAATTATAATGCGGTTGTTGACTCATAGCTCTTACATCAGCCAGGGACTCCGTTATCTGTTTATGATATTGCGGCTTGCGTTACTGCAGCATTTGAACGCAGCGCTGGCGCGAAATTGGAACAGTGTAAAAATTACAGACTTTTTAATCGGTAATTAATACATGTAATATTAAAATATATGTATGCAGTATTTTTCAAAATTTGTACTCTTATGTAAATAAATTAATTTTTTAATTTGTCCAATGTATTTCATCCGTTTTGTTTATTACGAACTCCGCATATGACGAACTGAATTTCTCGGTCAATTGCGGTTGGTTATATCCGGACACTACTGTATATCTTTTAGGATTCTACAAGGCATTTTTTACGTCACCTTGCTCGATCTTATATCTCTACAAATAAGGAAGATATCGCTTGTAACATTGAATCTGGGATACCCGGTATAAATAAAATTATTTTTATATCGTATATTTTTATATCGTAATATCTTTATCACAAAATAAAAGATAGTTGAAAAGTAGCTACATCTTTAAAGCATAATGTTCTGGAATAAATGGTGGACCAAACTAAAGACTGCGATAGGATAAGCACAATTCAAACAACAACAAAATAACTAGTGCCTTGTCTCCAAACTTAAACGCGTTCGTCTTCAAAAATGTGCGTCCAAATAATAGATTTGGATTGGCTATCTGTAAACTCTTTTATCTGTGCTTTCACCTACCTTGGTGCATTCGCTGTAGGATTTTGCAAATTCCGTAGATTCTGCAATCTTGCAATATTGGCAGCCACTTGTTCTAGAATACAAGAAGACAATTTGCGAGTGATATACAAGGTGTATTGAGTCTTGTAAGAAATTTTTGAAAGGATGCTGAATAAAAACAATTTCCGAAGAAACTATATATACGTTGGCTCAGGCCTCACCGGGCTGCGAGATATATTGTGCATAGCGCGATCTGGCATACTTGCATTTATCCCCGCCAGCCAGCGCAACTGTCATGGCTCTGGTTCTAACAAAAGATCGTGGATTTTGAATACATTATGTTAGTTTATACAACCGCAAAGATGGTACAGATCATGAAATGGTATTTTGGGAATTGTCGTAAATGCCAACAAATAAACGAACAGTCTCAAATCCCTTTAGTGCATCCCGAGCGGTAGGAGGCAAAAGTGAGGGTTTGTTCGTTAGTAGAAATGGGCGAAGTTAGTTAGTAGAAGTACTGTGAAATGTCATGGCTCTGGTTCTAACAAAAGATCGTGGATTTTGAATACATTATGTTGGTTTATACAACCGCAAAGATGGTACAGATCATGAAATGGTATTTTGGGAATTGTCGTAAATGCCAACAAATAGACGAACAGTCTCAAATCCCTTTAGTGCATCCCGAGCGGTAGGAGACAGAAGTGAGGGTTTGTTCGTTAGTAGAAATGGGCGAAGTTAGTTAGTAGAAGTACTGTGAAATGTCATGGCTCTGGTTCTAACAAAAGATCGTGGATTTTGAATACATTATGTTGGTTTATATAACCGCAAAGATGGTACAGATCATGAAATGGTATTTTGGGAATTGTCGTAAATGCCAACAAATAGACGAACAGTCTCAAATCCCTTTAGTGCATCCCGAGCGGTAGGAGGCAGAAGTGAGGGTTTGTTCGTTAGTAGAAATGGGCGAAGTTAGTTAGTAGAAGTACTGTGAAATGTCATGGCTCTGGTTCTAACAAAAGATCGTGGATTTTGAATACATTATGTTGGTTTATACAACCGCAAAGATGGTACAGATCATGAAATGGTATTTTGGGAATTGTCGTAAATGCCAACAAATAGACGAACAGTCTCAAATCCCTTTAGTGCATCCCGAGCGGTAGGAGACAGAAGTGAGGGTTTGTTCGTTAGTTGAAATGGGCGAACCTTGGTGTAGTTAGTAGAAGTACTGTGAAACGTATTTAGAAACACAACAAATACAAAAGTTTAAAGTTCAAAATTGCTAGGAGATTTTTCCCCATAACAAAAAATTTCAATTTTTTTGTTTGGAAACAATCAACGTATTTGGTTGATCTATTTGTAATAAAACACATTTTCAGAAATACAAATATTTTTAGGGGTCTAGAACGTATAGAGAAGACACCGTTATTTGACGAACCAAAAACAAAAGTAAACGGTAGCCGATCTGCTACAAAATTTGATGATTAGAAGCAAATGGAGTAAATTCATTTTTAACAAATATACCGTGCGCCCATTTCGTACGATCCTTACTTTTAAATAACACCTTCCTTTTAATCAGAAACTTTAATCTGAGAATAGTGAATTTGCTTTCGAAACGTATTTTTTGGTAAGAAATTATCATAGTCGGAAATTACATGCCACAAGAATGGCATATCCACAAGCATTTCGCGACACAAAATCATAGCGTAAACGAAATTTCAAAATTCAGTGGTAGCGGGGCCGGGGACACGAAAAGCCCGAAATTCAAAACGTTATAACTCTGTTAATATTGAAGCACAAAATTTTCTTCTTGCTGCACAAAATGATAGCGTATAAGAAATTTCAAAATCCGGGGGTGGCGGGGCTGGGGACATGCACCCCGATTTACCGTTTATCGTAAGTCGCTAAGCTTAACTCAAAACGCCACAGTATTCCACGTCGAAATAGTGACAATGTTGGGGTGTATTCAAAAATTAGACAAGCAAGAAGCTAATTGTCTACCTATAACAATGTAATTTAGTATTTCTCAGTTACTGTGAAAATCCAAATATTTTCTGTACAATAATTAACTTTTAATGAGCAAGTAGCATCATCCCTTCAAAAATTTCCTCTAAGACATGAAACATCCTGTATACTAATTTCATATAAATACGTTCTGTACAGTAAATGATTTATTCGTCTAAAACAGGATTCCTCCACGATGTTTTCCAAATGTTCTAAGCATGGAATATGAGAATTGAAAAAAAGGGAAAACAAATAATAGTACTTACGCTCAGCAGCCTCTTGTTCTCTTCTGAACTCGTCCCAGGCTAGCCGTTGTTCATCTTCGTTTAACTGCTCTTCCGGTCTATTTTCTAAAAGATGTTGATGCTCGTGGTACTTGAAAATCTGCCGTTTGCATTTTTCCAGAATGAAAGCCAACACTTCGTCTACAGGAAGTTTGATCACAGGTCGTTCTTTGTCCGAATAGATGTTGAACCTGAAAAAAGGAAATTGTATATTGAGATTGCGGTATAAGACACCAAAACATCAACAAAAAAGTGATTTTGAGATAAATACAAGAATGGTCAGCGTGAAATAAGCATCTTACCTGTACATCTCTTGTAGATCATTGAACTTGTAGTGACGTGATATTTGATGCTCATCTACCACCCTTAAAGAAACGGCTAATTTTGTGACTGATCTCTCGTAAATTACCTCTTCCATTGTACCCTGAAAAAATTTAAAAAAAATCTCAGTTGAACGTTTTTTTTTTCTAAACGTCCTATCAATTTCAATATCAGCGTTAATAACCTTAAAATTTTTACGCAAAATTGACACATTCTATTTGACAGTTGTCAAATAAAACAAGAACCATCGCACACTTGATAAACATATGCATCCATATTCTCTGTAGAATTAAAAACAAAAACACTCGAAATGCTACGTACTTAAGAAACACTTTACACGAATTTAAATCCAATAAAGAGATCTTATGAGAGCAAAAAACCGTCTTTAAACTATTACAAAACAACAATATTCTCGGCACACTCCGCACCACACAGATTATTATATTCATTAACTCGGAATGGTCGTTTCGAAGACACGTGGGTACGATCAATCGGTACGCGGCTGAAGATGAAGACCCACGTGTCTTCGAAACGGCCTTTCCAAATTAATAATTTCTGTAGTGCGGAGTGTGCCGAGAATATTGTTGTTTTGCCATACTACCCCACAGTCCTTGCTATCATTATTTAAACTATTACTTTGATATTCTCAATTCTTTTTGCAATTTATTAAAAACTTCTCAAGAACTCAACCATTCCAATTATAGAAACTATAACCTTAAAATGTTGACTTGGAACTGACTATTCTATTTGACAGCTGTCAAATTCAAAAAAGAAGCTCTGCATGTTTTTATCTTCTTCATTATTCTAATATAATTGCGCATTCGTTGAAAGATACTTTTGAAAATTTCAGCCATGTTGGACGCTCAGTTGTTGTTTAACAGTGATTTGTGTCAGTCGCTGTCAGTGTTTCTGTAAAAACGAATTGTGAAGTTGAAAGAACGTTTTCGATACTGGAAAACGTACTAACTTTAAAAAGAACAAGTTTTAATACAGAAAATATAGAAAAGTCTTTTGTGGTAATGGCTAATTCCTTTCTCTTAATTCCTACTCGGAACAAATTTATTACATGTACATATCTTTTAATTTATAAAAACTCTGAAGTATGCAATATCCCACTTAAAAGGGAATCAGCCCCCGGACCCCAAAAAAAATTAAAAATTTTGTGGTTTGTAGGAAAAAGGGTGAAACCCACTTATTTTTATCGGCGGAATCCTCCGTAGATGGGGTGGGGGCGCTCTTAAGAAAAACTCCCCGTTTATTTTTTAAAAATATCTCGAAAACTATTGGAGATATTGAAAAAAAGTTAAGACAAGTTTTTAATTTTTTAAAAGGGACTAAATAAAAAGCAAACCCTTATTTCAAATAGTATTAATTTTAATAGAAAAATTACCCCCCCCCAAAACCCCTTTTAAAAAAGTCAAAAATTTTTAAATATGGGAAAAAAGGGGTTGTTTCATACTGAATTCAAGCTTATACATTGTTATCTTTGGGATTTTTACCTTTCTTTCCCAGAAAAAAATATTTTTCATGTGAAATGTGTCCAGAGGACGTACTATTTTTAAAATTTGGGAATATGTAATAACAGTTTTGCAGTAGGATGTTCAGAGTTAGTTATCTAACCATCAACTTTATCCGGTTGTGTTTTTTAATACCCAACAATATTACAAACATTTTTTTTTAGGGTCAAACATACCGATTTGGGAGTTGGGAAATTTGGGTTGGGGAGAGAAAAATAATCATCTATAAATTGAATATTATTATAAATACCTCCGGAACTGAAATATAGCTGGAACTAAAGATAACAGAGTAACTAGTTGTTTTGCAGAATGACAAATTTTAAATTTGAAATTTTTTTTTCAAACATAAAAATTTCACACATACATACATATATCCCTCATATTTTTTTTTTTTAAAAAAGTTGCGGTTAACAAAATTATAATGTGTGAACCTTACAAGATAAAAATGCCTTACATTTATTGTACGGTGGTATACAAAAGAATTAGTAGATTTATTAAATAATATAAACATATATTATATATATACATATATATACAGGTATCGCCAATTTTATCATACGTACTTATATAGTACATTACCAAATACTTATACAAATGTTATTCAATATAGTGGTTAAATAATGGTAATCTAAAAAGAAATGTTTAAAAAAAGATTTGCTTACACCAAGAACAACGTAAAAAGGCCCCTTTTCCACAAATGGTGCACAGTGGTGTGGATTGTGCATTTTTTTAAAAACGAAATTTACTGGTTTTTAAAAAAGGCATTTGGTCCTCCGCAACGTATCCACTTTTGTACCAAAATTTTTAAAAAACACAAAAAAAATCTCGGAGACGAAAACTGATTATGGGTTAAAGACTGAACTTAATAATTGTATTTCTATGATGCAATTTATATCGTGGCCCATCAAAATAATTTGGTAAAGAAAAAGTTCTTAAAAAATTTTTTCCATAATCTAAAACCATAAACATCTAAGGGTTAAATTTAAATTTGCTGTCGTCTTCTTTGGAATGGTCAAAATATTCACATTTTTGTCTTTTGGTGTCAGTGTAGATAGTTCCGCTGGACAGTGTCCTCCATGAATCTAGTAGTAGTAAATTTTTGGGACCAGCATTTGGCAAGAAAAACATCTTATACCATTTTTTGGGAAATGCGCGGATTTTAAATTTTTCCAGATGTAGATGCAGATATGTATACATTTATTGGGCAAAAGAGTGTTTCCTGTACGCGAGGACCAAAATTTTCCCCCAAACCTCTTTCAAAACTAGGAAAAGTGGAGACAATAATCTTCCATTTGCGGAAATAGTAGGCATTATGGTATAACTATGATAATAGAATGCAGAAAATTTTACAGTGACTTCCCAAAGTGCTTTTCACCTCGTGGAAACAATGTACGACCAAAGTGTATTTCCATATTAAAACCACTCTCATCTGCATTAAAAATATAGTCTCTTCCAAAAAGAACTAATATAAGGGTTTTTCTTGATTTATAAATCTATCCTTACGTCGCGTAATTCGGGTTTTATCAGATACAGCAGGAAAGTGTAACAAATTTAGTTATTTTACGGGATACAATACCATGCCCCGTTTAAAATCCAGATCCACCAATGCCCAGCTTTAAAACTTGTATATCCAACTTTGTCTTTTGCCTCTAAAACCCCAAAGTCGGGAAAATTCATATCATACTATATTTCCTCGTGTTAGCGCGTCTTGAAATTGTGTAAATACTTCTTCCGCGATATATCTTGCTTTTTCACTGTTGGTTCCGCCCTCATTGTAACCTATCTATCAACTGCTGAAGTGATTTTACCTTTTTAAACTTTTGTTTTAAAACTTTCAGTGTTCGTCTTGCTTTCTTCCCCTTCTCCAAAATTCCCAGCTTCAATTTTTAGTTGGGATCTACAAGCTACCCCCTTTTTTTCAGGTACACATTCTTCCCCCAAATTTTTTTGCTTCTTCTTGAGATGTGATTCAACAAACTGTTTGGGTTTATGTGGTTCTGAAGGCATTAAATTCAAACTCATTTCATTTTTGAAACTAAACAACCCTTTTGAACTCAAAATAATATCTTTTAACCCTCCCTGCAACCCCTATTTCGTCTGGTGTCGTAGGAGTTCTTGCAATACTTTCAACTTTAAAAAATTTTTGTAAATATGTAAAATATTGGGAATGTTAACTCGTGCCATTCTTTTCGTCGCGTTTTTTCTGATTGCGAGTTCTCGAAGTGATTACTTTAAATATTAATTATAAACATTTAAGTATGGTCGTAAAACCTATATATATGAACTTTTAAAAAAAATACGTGACAGAATTTTTCATTATCTATCTAAATATATCACTTCAAAACAATTCTTTTATACAGGATGTAATTGATGTTTAATAAAAAGATTTTTTAAAACTAGACAAATAAATATGTAAATAATACGGTTACTTGTGTTTTTACAATCCATTCTAATATTTATCAAATTTCGCATACGAAAATAACAAATACTTTTCATATAAACACTTTCGCGATAAAATCTCTTTGTTGTTGTTATTGTATAATTCAGCAAATAATAACTACTCATACTAACGAAACAGATCAAGTTTATTATCAGACGTCTAGACGTTTAGATGAATTATTATGAAATACTTTTTATTTCAAAAATTTTTTACATATGTATTTATTCAATTATAGTTTTTATTTTAGTAAGTCCATTGGTTCCAAAATTTCATATGAAAAAACTTTTTCTTTGGATTGAAAGGTAAAATTCAATGATAACAATGTATACGGTTGAATTCAGTATGGAACAAGCCCCTCTTTTCCGATCCAAAAATTTTTTAAAATTTTAAAAAAAGGGTTGGGGGGGAAATTTTTCTATTAAAAATAATACTATTTGAAATAAAGGGTTATGCTATTATTTAGTCCTCTTCAAACAATTAAGAACTTGTCTTCTTTTTTGAATATCTCCAATAGTTTTCGAGATATTTGCACAAATATAAACGGGGAGTTTTTCTTAAAAGGGGCCCCCCAAAACCCACCTACGGAGGATTCCGCCGATAAAAAAAAAGTGGGATGTTCTTAACCGGACCCCTCTACAAATCCACAAAATTTCAATTTTTTTGGGGAGTCCAGGTTGCCGGTGTTCCCTTGTTAGTGCGTCTCTGTATTATGTTTACGATGCGCGGCTCTGAGTCATACCCCTTACGATTTTGCCGTTCACTGAAAATAAGGTTTAGTTATAAATGAGTATGTGCCATTCAATCCTTAGTTTTTAAAATTTTTAAATATAAGCTTTAACAATGTGTTGATACCTAGAACGTGCGTTAACAAAGAACGGGGTGTCCAACGCAACTTGGAATTAACCGAGACAGATCACCTTTTATTAGTATAATAATGGAAAAAATCGAATACCGAGCCGTCATAAAATTGAAGCCGATATGATCGCTGTTTACAGGGACTTTGCCACAGCGACATTTTGGGCAACTGAATATAAACGTGGTCGTATTAATTTGGTTCACGATGAACGTTCGGGACCGTCAAAAACTGCAACCACTGAGAACATCGGAAATGTTCACCCAATGCTGCTAGACGATCGTCGAATCAAGGTTAGAGAGATAGAGGGAGCGGAGGCATCTGGGAAGAACGTGTTTGTCATGTATTGACAGAAGATTTGGGTATCTAAAAGCTAACCCTGTGTTAAGTATCGCGCTTACTCACTCAGGACCAAAACCGCATTCAAATGAACATTTCCAAAGCCCTGTTGGACCAGTTTAAACGAAATAAGTCGGAGTTTTGGCATCAATTAACAACCCTAGATGAAATGTGGATGCACCAGTACACTTCTGAAGCCAAAGCACAGTCGAAACAGTGGACTGCGATGGGCTCCGAAAAAGGTGGAGACTGCTCGATCGGCCGGGAAAGTGACCGTTTTTTGGGATAGACGTGGAGTTATATCAATCGACTATCTTGAAAGAGAAAAAACAATAGCGGGGACACACTAAGCGTCATTACTTGACAAGGTAAAGACAGAAATTGCGGAAAACCAGCCGTATTTGAAGAAGAAGAAAGTTCTGTTCCATTAAGACAACGCACCGTTTCACATTTCAGTGGTCGCCTTGGAAAAAATTCACGAATCGGAGTTCGAATTGATAGATCGCCCATCCTATTCACCAGATCTAGCCCAGAGATGCGAACATCGCTGGGAAGAGAAGACTATATTGAGAAATAAAACTAAATTTGACAAAAAATACTTGTTTCTCTGTTTGTTTGTAAACTTTTCAAACTATCCTTGTATATACAACTATATACTTACAATTGAAACCAGTCTATAGACATAGCAACGCTTCTCTTGTCCAAATCTATATGTTCTGAATATGCTTTGAGTGTCATGAGCTGGGTTGAAATTGACGTCCATTAATATGATCCTATTAGCCGCTGTCAAATTTAATCCAAGACCGCCTACTTGCACCGACAATAAAAACAATCTGCAAATAGAAATGTATTACGATTTGTTTTGTTTTGAAAATAACAACACGATCAAAATTACTTGTACTGATTCTGATTCTTCCTATTAAATTTATTGCAATAACTGACTCTTATATCCGGTGAGACAGTTCCGTCCATCCGCAAATAAGACTCATTCTTTCTCCAACCATTCTCCTGTAGAAAGTACTCTATTGCGTCCAGTAGAGACAGTTGAGAACCAAAAATGACTCTAAAATTACATATTTGTTGAAATTAGATTCTAAAAGCATTCTTATAGTTTCAAATTTACAATTTATCTCCTAATCTCACAGAGTGTTCAATAATCTCGAGCATGACCATCATTTTGGGTCCGTACTCGATGTTTGTTAGAAGATCGTCTGGACATTTTGAGTGCCACCATTCTCCAGGATCCTCGGCGATTTCTGGTTCAACGGCAATTGTATCGACTTCTTTTCTTTTATTTTGAGTTGCTGCTTTCTACGAATAATAGAAACAAGATCGTATTTGTTGATTAATTGTACTAGTAGATTGTATTTTTTGAATGATTTATTGAAATAAATTGCCGTTACAGTTAAATAGCTACTCACATTCTGCTCTTTTATCTTCAAAAGACACGGATGGGTCCAAATGTCCCGTAATTTAGTGTAAGCTGTAAATAGCCTCCTCATCAACGCATTAACTTGGACTTCCTCCAAGCAAGTCTTGTACAACTCAATTTGTAAAGAGGATGGTTCAATGAAGAGCACATAGTCCAACTTTGCCGGAATATACTGTTGCAGCTCCGTTAACTCGTATCTTTGAATGGAATCTTTTAAATAGTCATGAAGAACGTGGCTGCGTTGACGCATAAGTTTAATATCGGTTTCGGTAGAGTCATCGTATCTTCCATTGTCTATTGGGTTGATGAAACGATTGCTGAATTCCTTCTTTGTGCCCAATAGATTAGGTTTCACGAAGTCTACCATATAGAAATCTAAAAATTGATATACAGATTTATAATAGGTGTAAAAGATTTTGACATTTTGTTCAGGAAGTTATTTAAATTGCGCATTCTCCTGAACGATGGTCGTAGGGGTTTTATTGTTTGGCCCCTAGGATCTCCCGACCTAAACCTCTTGGATGTTTTCCTTTTGGGGCCATTCGAAGCAGCTGTACTATATGTAAAATTTATTTTATAACTCATCAATAAAATTCTTAAAAAAAAAACTCTGTCTCTCACAAAAAATCTCAACAGATGCCGCCAGTAAGTGAAAAGATCGTTATATATAAGTTTTAAAACTTACATTCCACTAAGTTATTTTGCATTGGCGTCCCAGTCAAGATAATTCTCCTCTTGGTTTTAATCTTGGCCAAAGTCTTCGCTCTATTTAACCTACCATTCTTGATCAAGTGGCCTTCGTCGCAGATGACTAGATCCGGTCCTGGATCCAACAAAGCTTCTACGATTATTTTGGGCACAGAGTTGGTTTTGTTACCTTCAGACGTCTTCAACAAACTATGGAATGAATCGTACCCCAATATCAATACACCTTTTATTTTATTCCAATCGATTATCACCCGATGACGTTCCTGTTTTGTTTTACCGTCCCTGCGAATAAAACCAATGAATTTGATTTGTGATACAAGTGGCAGTGATTCCCAAAATATTTTCTTTACTTTATTTCGATTCAAAACAATTAATCTACGAAACATTTTAGGAACCACCGGTTTAAGCAAAATACACTTACGTTATTAGGAAACGGTTAATCTTTTTTTTATTTGCAGCTATGTCATCGCAAATCTTGAATTCATTTTCCCAATTAAGAACAGTTGAAAGTGGACATATTATAACGACGTGCTTAGTGTTGGTGATTTCGTGTGAAAATAACGTATTTATAAGGGCTACCACCTATAAAAATTGACAAAATGAAATGTCTCTAGCCTGGGAATCTTTTTCTTTGGTACTAACTTGTAAACTCTTTCCCAGTCCCATGCAATGCGCTAAGATACACCCTGTACCAGGTTTGTTTTCCTTAATAGCATTGACATTTTCGTAGCAATTATTCCACATAAACCGCACTCCTTCCTTTTGATGCGCTTTCAGACGTTGTGTGATATTGCTATCCACGGCTATTAAAGGTTTTTTGGTCTCCTTGTCAATGTCCAGAACTAATTCTTCTGTTTCGACTTGGGATAGCTACAAAAAAATAATTAATTTTAGACTAGTATATATACGACAATTTCAAATACATCTACTAACTTCCACAGCGGTTCGCTGATGAGCTATAATACGGCGAAACGCGCGTCCGTACATGGTGGTTATTGGTAGTTGGTTTCATTATTATTTAATTAATTTTATGTTTACAATCCGATTAGAATTCTGCGTAAATATTCTTTTCAAAATGAGCGAGTAATGCCATACAGTCCAACCAACGACTCGTGAGGGGTGGGGATAGAATGCGCCGTAGCAACCGAAGAAAAAGTGGAGGTGGTATTAGTCCGTTGATAGTGCGCTAATCGAGCGATATACAGCGGAGTAAAAAGGAAGTGAACAACATAAGTGGTCGTGTGTTCAAAAAAGTCAGAGTCGTGAAATCATTCAAACATTATTGAATTTATGAAAAAGGTGAAGATGCAGGAGAGTTATTAATTCCATTGAGTTCTGTTCAAAACCGTGTTTCAGCGGCAAAGCGTTTCAGTGGCCACAATACAAAGAATTGTTAAAGAAAAAGAATGATTAATGAAGGTAGGTAGAGTAATTTTGTACGTATTCGTAAAACAAAGTACTACGATTAAAGTTTATTTGCATAAATAACAATAATTGTCATTGTTTGAAAAGGCGAGTGTTCCGGATTTTTTTCACCAAGAACGAAAATAAAGCAACCAAAGCGGATTACCGACTAAAACGACGCCGACAAAGGTATATTAAAAAGAATAATTTTAAATCGCACCAGAAAACATTGTTCCAACGTTAAAACCAATCCACACACAATTTAAAGAGGAGACGGGTTTTAAAGGATGCGTCGAAAGCCTGCGAACAATAATGGGCCGCATAGGATTTCGTTGGCGGGAAACAAGAACAAACAGGAAAATATTAATGGAATGAACAGATATACAACTGAAAACAGATTATTTACGTCAAAAAAAATTATCGCTCACGGGGTTTTCAATCATTTTTATGGATGAAACATATATTCATTAATCTACAGGTAGAATGGTTACAGGCAAAAATATCCTATCCAAGAATATTGTTGAAATTTGACTTATATAACTTAATTAAGAAAAACAAACCGGTACAAAAGATACAATTGAGATTTATTTCTGAAGCATGGACATAATTTTCTTCGATTACCCCCCATATTTTCCGTTTTAAAATCCGATTGAATTGGTATGGGCGTTCTCAAACAGTATGCAGGAAGAGAAATACTACTTTAAACTAAACGACGTAAAAACTTATGTGAGATTTTTTAATACATTTCCTGTAGAAGAATGGCAATCAGGTGTAGCCACGCAAGAAAATGTGAAGAGGATTTTTATTAAGAGAAGTTCATATCGATCGATAATGCGAGTTATAATTAACTTAACAAAAGAATCATCAGACACATCAGATTTCTCTGACGATGACAAAATGGTTTGAATTTTATATATACTTTTGATTCTTTCCTAAACGTTTTTTTTTTATTTTTTATATATTTATTAAAGTAAATGTTTGATTTCATAAATTAATTTGTTTCATTATATTATACTGCTGGTATCCTTTAGTTATTAAAATGTAGAAAAAGATAATTCGAATACATACGAGGGTCACGCTATATATTTTGAGATACAAGAAAACTACAATCTTTTTACGAAAATGATTTTATTTATGTTCAAAATAATCTCCTCCGCATCAACCATTTTTGAAACGAAGTTTCCACAACGTAAAAGCGTGAAGCCAGTCATCTCGGAATGCTCTCAAATAATAAATGAATTGCTCTATCTCATCCTCCGTCGTGAAACGTCGACGTAAATGTTTCTTTAGGTTGAAGAACAACCAGAAATCAACATGGCCAAATCAGGCGAATAGATTGGATGTTCAATGACTTTACCTTATTTTTCCCTAAAAATTCAACTGTCTGTGTGCACTGTGTGATGCATTGTCGTGATGCAACATTAACCCGCGAATGTTGGCTGACTCAAGAATGCAAGTAAACATTTTGTGGTGTCAGTTTGCTGTGATGTACGTTGATTTTCCAGCTTCATTGCTTTTACTAATCCGGACTACGGGAAAAACTGCGTACATAACTTCTTGACAGCCCTTTGCCTTTTGGCCATTGTCGGTGTTGGTGCATCTTCGTGGATCCACACGCGCTCTCTGGCGAGTAGGAATATCGTAAAATGGGATGTAAGTTTCATCATCTGTTACTATTTTTGATAGAATGCGATGTCATCATTATTTAACATTTCCCAAAGTTTCCCGAACGATTCTTACTCGCTCTGCTTTTTGGAAATCGGGAAACGGGGTGGCCCCAACGAGTAACAATTTTTTTCATCCGAAGATGATCATGTAAAATTGAATTTATGTTGGGGTCCAACCCAAGAGTTGCCTCAATCACTTGATAGGTGCATCTTGGATCTTCGTCGATCATACGTCTCACACTCTCAATGTTTCAGCGGTAACTGAAGAACAGAAACCCACCGGTACGTTCCTCATCACCAAGCGATAGGCGTTCCCCTTTAAATTCGCTTACCAGCGAAACACAGTTGACGTGAAGGACTTTCATCACCAAATGCGAGTTGCAATCGTTCAAGACTTTGTTGTTCCTTAAACCGCCAAAATCGTAGTAAATCATTGCGCGTACATGTTCTCTTGACAAGTCCATGTTTCGATGATAAATCGTACCTTTCCACGTTTACTCTATGACAACAGCGACTCAACTGACAGTCAGAGTTTACTACTTAAAGGGTGGTGGTATTTAGAAATCGGGGTTGCCAGCTCTAACTCTCTACTTCTGTCCACAAAATGTAGCGTGTCCCCCGTATAAGTGAAAATAAATATATTTCTGTTATTGGAAATCTACCAATATTAAAATCCATAATTTTATTGTCTATTTAAAGAAAAAGTAGAAAAGGATATTTCTTATATATATATGGTAGACAATATTATAGAAAAAGAAATTATTATCGCAAATAGTATATATTTTGCACGCAACCCAAAAATTTTGATTTCCTACTCCACTTCTTTCACTCTTTCCAAGCTGTCGCAAAAAAATCTGCGCAAAAAATCTTGGCATCCCTCACGTTTTGTTTTTAATTTTTATTTTTTTTTATTTTAGGTGAGAACAAGGCTTGTTCGGGAGTAGGGGAAGTAACAAACACAACAGTGTTGCCAACAGCCGCGTCTCCAGTGCTTTGAAGACCTTACTTTTGGGATTATCCCCGTAGATTTTATCTCCAAAGAAGGTACTTACCAACTGTGATTGGCTGTGCAATCTCTCACGCCTTTCCTCCTCTTCTTTTTGGGCTTTCTTTGTCGTTGCAGTTAATAGAGCGTCGGATTTGACCTACCAAAATAAAATACAAAATTTTATTAACTATTATTAAATACATTAAAAATTATAATGTCCAAATAAAAGCTTTTAATAAATATTTTCATTATAAATAGTAATTACACTTTACCATTCTGATATTTCTTCTTCCTGTTTTGGACTGGTCATCATTATTTTCTTCCTCTTCTTTGCAGTTCGTGGGAAAAGCCTTAACACTTAAATATCGAAAGGTATAGTTGGAACGGATGAAAAAGCCCGGGATTTCTCTGCCAGTTAAAAAACTATTTGCAAAAACTAGCGGATATGGATTCCCCGAAACTGACTTTAATTTTTTACGGGAAAAGAAATTTTCCCAAACAAAAAAATTTTACTTTTTAAAGAACATGTCACTTCAAGTCCTTATTTAAGGTGTTTGATTGTTATTGAGTAACCTAAACTTGCGGACCCCATAGGCGTCATATTACGGGTTTAAATATAAGAATACGAAAAATTCATAAATAAACTAAACCGGGTAAAAGCAGGCATGTAGTGTCGACCTTGAATATAAATCATTTAAACCGCGGAAGAATTTCTTTTTAGTACCGGTTGAGCTGTTAGGATTATGAACGGTCAAGGTTATGACACTTCCTTTTGAAAAATATAGTTTGGGTTTTTTTGTGTGTTGTATTTATCCAAAAAAATTTAGTGTTCGTTTCATATAGAACTAATTTTTCATACCTAAAAAACAATGTCTCAATGTTTGTTTGTACATAAGTATGTGTCATTTTTTCCCCATTTAAAATATGACGGTGGTCATTTTTTTGTTAATATGCAATGTTCGTTTGGCTGCATTGGACGCGTTGCCGAGGCATGTCAATTATTAAGCATTAGAAATGCAAAAACTGAAACACCCACTATTCCTCTATGTTTATTAATTTTTTACCTCCTAATCTTTTTGTCGTTGGGGGGAAAAGGTTTTTAAAACTTTTTGGCGACAATACGTTCCAAAATCCTTACCCTCCAAACACAATTCAGAATCATTTCCGCGAATGAAAAAAGATGCTGAAAAGGGAAAAAGTGATTTTTGTTCAAAAAATATGGATTACCGTGAATGAGACAACCCATATAAAAAAAAACAGTATCGTGAATTATGCTCGCGTTTATCTGGGGAATACGCATCTCGATATTTATTAGCTTAAACGTGTTCAACAATGTACCGCGGAAAATATTCAAAAAGTGATAATGAACGCTTTAAAAAAAATTTAAAATTGCCCCAAAATCGGTGTGATCGTGACAGATGTGAAAAAAAAAATGTTAAGTGGGGATCCAAAAAAAAATATTTCCTAACAATCATATAACCTGCGTGCTGCATGCTTTCTTTGTCGTAAGTTTTCGACAACATTCGGAACGTTGATCGGGTGTTGGAAAAATTAAAACAGTTTTCGTAAGTCTCCTAAACGTTTAAAAAATTTCGTAAATTTTTTCCGGATTCCCAAACCCCCTGAACCAATTTTAACCGGGGGTACTTGGCTAACAGCAGCTTCTTACTATTTTATCCATTTTTAAAAAATTCAATCAGTTATAATGCGGTTTAATCGGAATGAATCCAAACAATTAGAGAAAGTCAAAAAAGAATTTCAAATTCTCAACTTTTAGAAGATTTAACAACAATATGTACCAATTATACAGTATTACTAGATGCCATCAGAAAACTACAATGTACGGGTTGTCATTGCAGGAATCATTAAAACATAGTGGAAAATTAAAAAAAAAAAATTACACAAAATTAAATGATCCCAAAGGTTATGCGCTAGTAAAAAAGTTGGCAGATTTTTTAAAGGGAAAAACCCCGGTTTATTTATTTTTTTTTAAATCTAAAATCCCTGATAATTTCACCCCAGTGTCCTGGTATTCGTCAACCCCCGGGGCCCAATTCTTGCACGTTGGGGAGCATGGTTGCAGGCAGTTTTTTATTATACTGAACATTTAAAAATTTGGTAAAAGTGTTGTTGCAAAATTTCCCAATCCTGCCGAAGCTACAGCTATTAAGGGGGCCAGTCGAAATTTCAGATTTTTCCGTTGAAATAGTTTTAAAAAATATTCGTAGCTGCTAAAAAAAGGATTAGCTGACGCAAAAAACCAATTACAAAATGATCGTTATATTATTGGAGTCTCTAAAAATTATGGACAAAATTCATACCCCTTTCCAAAATTTATACATGACGCAAAATATAATGGCTTTTAAAAAGTTGAAAATTGCCTTTAAGGGGAAATTTGATTTTAGCACACTAAAAAAAATTTTTGTGATTTGTATCAAATAATCCCCACTAAGTACAAAATTATTTTAATCATGCATGTATAACATCGGTAGATTTTTGAACGCTCTTTTTCCCAAAAAATAAACTCATTTTCTCACCACGGCGAAAATCGCTCACCGGGCCCAAAATTTTTTAAAAATCTAATGGTGTTAACTTTTTGCCCCTTTTATCCATATGATTTTAAAAATTTATAATGGTGCTTTTAGTTTTTCTGTTCCATGTGACTGCTTAAAATGGTGGGGTTTTTCTTTCTTTTCCCTAAAATTATTATTAGTTCTGTTATTTTTTTTATTTTCTTTTTATTTTTTTGTATACTAGGCAAGTACGGCTATGGCACGGCTCTCTGTTACCGAGCTGTAGTCATGAGTGAGGTTCGACAAACGAGTGTAACGTCAGAGGCGTATCGCCAAAAGGAGGTAAGGTCTTTGTGGATCTCTATTTTACCGGAAAAATAGTTCGGTAGTTAGTTACGCTTATATGGGGTTTTTTGAAAAAGTCTTTTTATCGTGTATCTACCCCTCATAATTTGACGTAAAACTGTTATGTTCTATTAAATCCAAAAGCTTCCCGGTTTGGGGAAAATTTTCCCTTTTGAATACAAGTGCTTCCCATTTATAAAAAAAACCTTAATAAATGCTTAAAATTTTTTCCAAATACAATATTAACAAAAAGATAGTGACTACAGTAGCTATTACTACACTATATGTTAGCCAAAATGAAAAGATATTATTATTAAATGGGTGTGTTAGAAGACATAAAAGCTAGAGTATATTAAGATTTACTAAGATTTATATATATATATATATATGTATACACAAACGACCACATATATTATTTTTTACTTACAATTCGATGTCATTATCAGACGTCGAATCTGATGAGAAACATAGGCTTACGATACTTAAATTGTCACTGGAATTGTAACGATATCATAATTAATTTATTTCACTACATACAGAACAAATTTTTTTTTGTAACCATGTGTTGGGCTTTTTACAACATTTTTCTTCGACGTAGTGCCCGACCGGTTTCGCGGTTGCCTTTAAACAAGTGACTGGTGGTGGGTGGTTTGTGTTTTTTATGGTGTGGTGAAGTTTTGGGAGTAATGCCCCCTTTTTATTGATCTGCGTGTTCATCAACTTTCCTGTGTGTTTGTGTATGTATATCCATTTCCCCATTATTTGAGTTTTTTGCTTTTTTTGTTGTGTCGTTATTACTTCCATTGTTTCTCGTAGGGCCCCCGGGGGCCGTTCGATTGGGTTCTACGGTTTGAATCGTCTTTTTATGTACGAAAGATTTGATGTGTTTTTTGAATCTCGTAATTTGCGTCCCGTTTGGCCTTTTATTGATGTCGCATGCGTTGCATTTTAATTTTTTAAACCCCTTAGGATGCTTTTCCTGTTTCCCATTTTTGAAGTGATTTATGTTTTTTTTGTTGTCTGTTTTTTATGCGATCTTGGTTATCTTGTTTGATGTGTGTTGTATGTGAATGTTTCCCATGGAATTCTTTCGTCCGTCTGTGCTGTTTATTTGCAGGTCTTTAAGTTTGTGTGTGTATTCTGTTTATGTGCTTGGTTGTAACCCCCGGGGCTTTTTTTTAATTATTTCGGCGGGAGTTTTGTTTTCATCTTTGTTTTTTTGGGGGGATTTGAGGGACGTGAATCGTATTTTTTGATTTTTTTCTTATATTTGAAATTCTAATTTTTGTATTTGACTATTGATGCCCAAGATTAATTGTCCGTGGCTTCCTCCAGTGTAAATTTCACATTCTATTCAATAAAACCGCACACCTCGAAGAAGAACTAATTTCCGAACTTCAACAAACATACAAAGTGATTAATTAGTTCAGATATGAGCGAAATTTTGCATAACAAAACCCGATAAACCCGAAAAATTGCAATGCACATAGCTAACACGAGAATAAAAAATTTGGGACATAAAATGAAAACACAATAAAAAATTAAATTTTCAAAAAACGGGCCAACTCAAAAAATAACGTCATTCAAAAAAAAAAGATCCGCTTTAAAACACCCCCCCGGAAAGCATTGATGAACAACAAAAACTACCCCGAGAACGAAATAATTAAGAAAATAGCCCACAAATGTTACAACAACGCACACTAAACAGAAAAAAAAAAAAACAAACAGAGACTGCAACACAAAAGCAAAACGGAGCGAGATTCAACAGGGGAACATTCCGGACCTACGTAAAGAATAACCCAAAATCCACTCGACAACAAATAAAAAATGGAATCACTTAAAAATAGACAGTGACAAATACATCCTAATGGGTATACAAATTAAATGCAATACATGACATAAAACTAAAACGGGGCGCAAATTCAATACAAAATTAAAAGACATCAAATCTTGTACATAAAAGCAATTGACTAGGAAAACCCCAATACGAACGGAACAGCCGAGGCAATCAAAAAATGGGGGTTTAAAGAAACAAAGAAAAGCACTAACATAATGGAGAACATGGATATACATACACAAAACACAGGAAATTTGATGAACAGAGATCAAAACACACAGGACGATTTTTCTTCCCCCTACCACTTACAAACGGCGACACTGAGCGGTTAATACGGCTTTAATTCAGCGTGGGAAAACTATGTACTGTATGGGATCTGGCGTTGTGACTCAGCGCCCGTCCCCCCACTACGGGTTTCCTCATCCCCGCAGCATGCCTTCAGTGCTTAAAGAAATGGCAATTTTTGTTGGGGGAGAACGATTTCGGAACTTTCAAATTTTTACGCAAATTTTGTTGAAAATAGTTCTCATATTTATGTTGTTGCTCTTTGGGGGGTATACGAAACAAAAAATAATTCTAAATAAAAAAAAAATGAAAAAAAAAAAAAAAATACTCTACATAACTATGTACAAAATAAATAAAAATTCTAAAACCCCATTTCGACAACGTTTTTGGGGATCTCATCTCGCATCTGCCCTGGCTCTGTCGAACGAACTCGTGCTGGCGAATATAATCGATATATGCGTTGTTGTCGAACTGTGTTGTTTTCTTCATGTTGTATGTATAGCCGATCTGTGTCGCAACGTGTATAAAAGCACAAGCACACACCGTACCACCAGTCACTTGATAATGGCAACTGCCGAAACCGGTCATGACACTACATCAAAGAAAAATGTTCGTCAGAACAGGAACCAACACATCGATTAGTTTACGACGAAACAAGGAAACAACACCAACGAAGTATTTATTTATAAGCTTAAAAATCAACAGAATAACACTTACGCACTGCTATCATCCCCTTGAATTGCCTTATCCGTGTCACTGCTTGAACTAAGACTGTAGGATTTCAAATCAATTTCACTGAAAAGTCAACAATGCCTAAAGTAGAATTTCATTTCGAAAATTACTAAAGAAATACATTTGAAAATTAACTTGCTGTAAGCTTTTCTAAGGCACATACCTTTTAGCACGAGTTCTCCTCTTCCTTCTAGGCCTCCTTCTTTCCTCTGGGTTATCTTCCTTCTCTTCATCAGTTGAGCCATCTGTAAGCTTCTCCGTTAATAACCTATCTCTCCTCCATTGTTTTCGTTTTTGCTTTTCCTTATCCGAGGAACTACCTTCTATTACATCGTCTGAAGTTTCTGTTCTGCGTTTATCGTTTTCATCTTGTTCCTTGGAGGACGTCTAAATATACAAGAAAAAGGATTGGCCATTAAATCTTAAGTAACGAAATATACAGGATGATTCAAATTAACGAGCCACTATTGCTATCTTATTATTGGTCCTACGATCACGGTTAAATTGATAGATTAGTATTGTTTTTGCTGCTGATTAATATGAAGTTAATGGAAAAATAATTTAATAACGCATTTTTACAAAACACCCAACATTTATCATTTTTTTTCTCACAGATCAGAGTGACGTCTATTATTGAATATTTAATAATAATAATAATAATAACAATAATAATAATAAATGACTTTATTGTGCATATTATGGTTGCCTCAGAATTACAAAAATGAAACACATATGGGGTTGTAGCAATATGCACAATCTCAGGACGAGGTCCAGTAACATGCTGCTCTACCTAATCCTGTATTGTTGACGTGACAATTCTAACATATAAAAAATGCCTAAAATTAATGAATTCTGTGTGTGCCCAAATAAAACAAAGAAACAATATATATTGAATACATAATTACCAACTACGAATAAAAATAGAATCTATAGCTACACACTCTTTCTCTATGTGGAAAACAAAGAAAAATATATAAAGTTCATCATCAAGGGAGAAGCATAGATCGTAATTTGAATTTGAATTGTTTAATATTAGTGCATTCTTTTAACTGCGGTGAAAGACCATTGTACCTGGTATATATACAAAAAGAAAATGATCTTTCAAAGAGAGCCGTTCTGTGGAAGGGTGGGGATATCAAACCTCGGTACCTTGTTGTGATATTACGAATTTCTGTTCTAAATGTTATTTTATTATATAGATATGGAGGATTTTTTGTTGTCAATATTTTATGGTACAGCGTAAGATTTGAGCTCCGGTTATTCATATTCAACCACCAGTTTCTATTAACTTGGGGAACATGTTGATTTTTTCTTATACCATGAATGTACCTCAGACATGAATTTTATACTTTTTGTATTTTGTTTCCTGTTAAGTGGTTAAGCAAGGATGAAATACTTCAGGGGCAGTAAGTAAATTAGAGAGAACATATGTACCCACAATAACTTTTTAATTTGCTTATTTAAAACGGAGCGGAAAGGATAAAATTTTTTTAGATTGAAATATGCTACCTGTACATATTTATTGATTTGGTCCGAAAACGAAATGAATGTCGAGTTTTAGACCTAAACTTTTTGCTTTGTTTACTATGGAATTTATACGTTAATACAAGTCAGCCATGGCACTCAATGCTTCACGTGCTTCCTTTTTCCGAATAATAAGACCTGCGACTTTGTCGGATTAAGATACAACGAGTAAAATTTAAAAGAAGTTCGTAGACAAGTGACAGATCGCTATTAATCTTAGCAACACTCTGCTCCCAATCACACTTTCTAAATGAATAATGCAACTGCATATCGTCAGCGTACAAGGGCTTTAGTGAAAATTGGAGAAATGAAGAGGTAAAAGAGAGAATAAAACTGACTTAAATGGCACCTTGGGCGAGACCCGTAGTGTTTCCCTAGGTTGGGAGACCCCGAACCGATCCTAACACACTATCGATAGATAATCGGATAACAATATCAACGACTCCCCACTGAATCGCTTCGAACGAGCACATTTATGAGCATTGTATGGTTAATATCGAATGCCTTCGAATAGTCCAAAAGAATCAGTACCGTCACAAAACCCCCGATCCGACGCCGCCAGTATGTCATCAGTCACAGAGTAATGCAGTAGTACAACTACGACCAGGCCGAAAGCCTGACTGAACATCGGGAAGAAGCGAGTGCTCCTCTATATACTGTCCTATCCTCTATATCTGTCTTTCAATTGTTATTGTGTCAATAATGCGCATTCTCCATCTGATGATTGCATTTTAGATTTTAGACCATGCAGAACTTTTTAAATAATATTAAAACTGTGTTATTTAATACTTTTTCTATTACGTGCATATTAATCATAAGCAAAAAAACACTTAAGTTCGTAGAACCAATAATACGATAGTAAGATAGCAATAGTGGCCCATTAATTTGAATCGCTCTGTATAGCATTGCGTCTTTACTTTCTTATCAGCAACTAGCGTTTTGTTCTGATTCTTATCAACATCAGTACTCCAATCACTGCTATCTTCAATTTCTGTAGCGGCTAGCGAGTCATGTTCGTTCCCGATGCATTCGAGAAGCATTTGCAGGATATCGACACCGGTTTTTTTAGCTCCCTCTGATAACATGGTGGCGGGGTCGCTACTTTTAAATTTCTCTGCTAAAGGACCTAAGATTACGTCGTCTCTATCGAGATCACTACAATCTGTATCGTCTTCATCGCTTTTAATAGTGACTTCGTCGACCGATTTATCTTTACTTCGTATTTTCTTATTAGGTTGTTTAGAGACAACGTTTTCTTCATCTAGTTTACGTTTTCGGTTTAAATTCTCCAAATTAATCAAGCTGAAATTAGAAACATCTCATATCATTAAAATTTCTTCCGAATTAAGAGGGGTTAGTGGGTGTGTTGGTCTTCATTCAAAACGCCCGCACAAAATTTTAAGCGATGTTGGAATGAAATAAAAATTAGATATTATCTTCATGTTAGTTCTTCAATATACACTTTTTTCATAATTCTTTCTCTATTTTGAGGGGAGTAAAAAAATTTATATATTTTTTGGGAGTCGTTTTTCTCTACAATTCATGTCAACTTTCATCAATGTTCTCTACACCCATCTATTTTAGGTTATACATCATTAATAGATCAGAAGATCCATTCGACCCGGTGTACCCAGGGCTCTCTGCTGGCACCGGAACTCTTCATTTTAAAACATTTCCCCCCACCCCAAGCGCAATTGTCCATCTATGCGGATGACACCGCTATTTACGCCGCCTGCGCGACCTGACGAGCTGGTTGACAAGATGGAAACTTGAGGTCAACGCGGAGAAGAGCGTGGCCTTTCGGCTGACGAAGAGAACAAGACCCCACCAGGGGAGGAGATTGACGAAAACCCGGGTTTCCCCGGAGCAGCCCGGGTTAAAAACCAAGTCTACCGGGTAGCCAATTTTGGAAAACGACTTATAGTACGAAAAAGATGCCGTTGCAAAACATGCTGATGTCGTTGCTGGGAACGGAGCCCGTTGGGTCCCGGTTGAAATTGCTCTGTACAAATCCTGCCCGAGACAAATTTTTCGTAGGGCCCTCGCATGGGTGATCGCCGCACCGACCTACATTACCAAAGTGGAGGTACTTCAGAACAAGATGCTAAGGCTAATTACCCGGGCGCCGTGATTCGTTAAGAACATCAGATTGCAAGTGCCCAGCATCAAGGATTACCTTCGAGAACTGGCGACAAACACATTGAAAAGAGCGCAAGACTCATCGAATCCGCTCCTCGCCAGAACAGTTGAAGTGCCCCAGAACCGACCGCCACCCCGTCTAAGAGTCGTGCGATTTGGAGACGTTTTGGACATTTGAGACAGGAACCCCACCATTGGCCCCGTTTAGGAGATAAAAGCAGTCAAGATCCAGGCAGAGTAGCGGAATCTGCCGCAGTGAGATAAAAGAGCCCAGAGGCCTGTACAGGCCTGGCTCTAGTAAGCATCGGTAGACCCTGTTAATAGATCGAGAAAGTTTTTGTACAAACTAGCTTTTATAAGATGACTATTGTAATGGTTTGATTCATACTATTTCAATTTTAAATGGATTTTTTTAACATTTTTTTTTATGGCTTTGTTTCAATAACGACTCCCCAAAAAATATATTTTTTTTGCCCCCCTTAGAATTAAGCAAAAATTATGAAAAAAATATATAATGAAGTACTGATATGTAAGTAATATTTGCTTTATGTATCGTTCCAATACCTCTTATAGTTTTACAGAAAAACAATTTCGATGATCGAATTATGTCAGGGGTCACAAAAATTAACAATTAGTAAATTTACGTTATGGCACTTTTCACTTGCTTAACGAACTACACCCTCTAACTTACTTTTCTATAGATCGCATTTCCTGGTCGCTCTCCGATACATTCTTCCCACTTTTCTGTTGTTTTAGGCAATCGTTTAATAAAACATGGCATTCTCTTAACTGTAAAATATCGCTGGTAATGTTGTAGTCTGATATTTCATTTTCTTCGACTTCGATATCTTCTTCAGCAGATTCTTTTTCTTTATTGTTACATTCGTTTTCAATTTTTTCTATTTCGCTTAGATTATTGTGTAGTACAACTGTTGTAGTGCTAAATAAACTGTGACCGCTATCACTATCGGAATCAAATATGGAAGAATCGCAGGTTATATTATTTAAGATTTCTTGTTCACCTTCATCGCTTACATTTTCATTGATTAAAATTTCGGTTGTGGTCGAATCATTATCATCCGATTTATCAGATTGGCTGTCAGATTTCTCATTTAAATCCGCACCTTCCACGTTATTGTCTGAAAACCATTAAATAAAATATGATTTAACATAACCTAATTGACTTACTTGAGAAAGGTATGTTTACATCTTCTGTCATATCAATTTTGTAAATTTCCAGAAATTCATCTTGCGTATACTCAGGATCTTTCTCCTTTTTCAAACTAAACTTGCTCCTTTTAACTGGGGTCTCTGTAAAATTCAATTATGTAAGCATAAACATAAAAATGATTCTTTGCATTTTAGGTTGTAAGTTCACTTTTGTAATTCGTTTATATCATTCACAATAACGTGTGTAAAACTGGTTAAATTTTCTATGATCTTATTACTAAACCCCAATGTTAGCGTTAGTCTTGTTATTACAGTATTCAACTCGAATTCATCTTTGATTATTTCCATTTCATTTTCTGCTTCTTTTGCTGTTTGTGCGATGAATTTATAGACTTGGAGACAGTGTAATTTGATGGTTTGCAATTTAGTTTCACCATTTTTGAAGTATTCTTCTGAATGTTCTTAATGTTCAAGTTTCTAACCTATCTTTTATTCACTTATTTTTTTTTAATCTTGAAAAAGTATTTTTATAAACCTTGTAATTTAAATATTCAGATTCCATGGTGTTTCATTCACAAAATAATTATATAATTATTTTAACTTACAGCAAGAAATCTAAACAAAATTTGACATTTGTAACCAACTTAAATATCTCACAAACTTAACATGTTTATGCATGTCTACCCATGGGGTTTACCCTTGCCAACTCTTGCTTCGTATTTTCAATGCTAACGAGGCAATAACGACGACTTGATAGAATTTAAATTAACACTTTCACTTTCTTGCATTACGCAGTACTAAACAGAGTATTCCCGGTTTTTATTACAATCTTCTTCAACAAATATCAATGAAAGCTTTGAAAATGATTCATGAATTGATTCGTTTTCGTCATATTAGGCGATATGGGAGCAATGTGAGATAAAGAAGATATCCTTAATCTTCTTACTTATCAGGTATTACTTATCTTTATTAATAACAACATTAATTATTAATATTTTTGACACCTTTCTGAACTATGGCGGGAAGAAATTAGAAGTGAAGTTTTTAATTTATATCTTCCCACCAACCATTTTTTAAATTTCGCGGATGATTTAAGTTGGTAGTTCCGACAGTAAAGATCATATTCGCATACATTCCGTTAAGAAATTAACGAATATGACTTATTGCCGGAACTATTAACTTAAATCGTTCGCGAAATTAAAATAAAATTTAATGGGTTGTATTTTCCACTTACATTTTGCGCTAAAATTTTATGAAATAAACACTTAAAATAATCGAAAAGGTAGCATATGAATACACAAATTATCGTTAAGCAATGGTTTTAAAATAACTATTGTTAAAACGAAGGAGAAAACAAAATTTTTACGCCAATCTGATTGCAGAATGAAAAATCAATGCTGCCAAATGACAAATAATAATAGTACCAAACTCAGTCGCAAAAAGTATCTAGATGGAACGATAAAGATATACGGATTAAGGCTGTATTACACGGTGCGTCAATATACATACAAAATTATGCATAGCGCATACGTACTTTGTATTTTTGAATTCTCTATTTGTCAAGAAATCATATGTAAATGCTTATATGGCTTATATATAACTTTACCCGGTGTTTGTTTGCTAATTTACACGATGCATAATTTTTATGTTCTCAGAATTATGCGTCGTGTAAAACAGCCTTTACTCATTCAATACGGCCACTTTCTCAATTAAACATAGAAAATAAAACAGACGCAATGTAATATAGACGTTTCTTTATTGCTGTTCTGTAAAATAAATGCCAAATTAATATCAAAATAAAGTTGATTTAAAAAAGAAAAATGTTAATAAATTCCCTACAAAGTACCAATTTTAAAGAAATCTGTAAAACTTGATCGTATTCTCATTGATTACATAAAACAATAACTTTATTCACAGAGAAACTTATAGCATTTGAATTGCCCCCTCCTTATCGCCTTGAGATCTTATATGACAAATTTCATTTCGTTATTGTTAAATCTGAATAGTAACGATGACGTAAATGGTGAGCATCATGGGACGTTTTTTTGTTTTATTATTTTTTGCTTCGCCATTGGTTTTTGCTTAAAAATAGTAGCTCGGCGTGGTGATTGATAAGACACTGACCTGGAGAAGCCACACAGAAAACATAATTAAAAAATTCAACCAAGCGAAAGGACGCCTGGTGCCACTATAGACAGAGTGGTTAAGCATAAAGGCTAAGTTGCTGATCTATATACCTCGACCACATCTTGATTTACGCTGCATTGTTGTGAATTACCACGCGCCAAGGAAAATTCAAGAAATTGTAAATTTTACAAAACCAGATCCTGAGATACATAGTGCAACCAAGATATATGCGGAACGACAGGATCCGAGAAGATTTGGGCGTCCCAACGTTGAAGACCTTCCTGGAACATCTATGGAGAGTATCCTGGGAGAGAACAGCACTATCTAACAACCCGTTGGTCCTGGAGTTGGCGCAGCCGCAGGATAAACCGCCTCCCCAAGTGAGGACTTTGAGAGTTCGCGATATGGTAGGAATGGACAAAGAAAATGTTCAATAGCAAGATCGGGAGAACCAGAGGTTGACGGTAGGGGATCACCACTGAAACGAATCTCAACAACAGATGGAACTTGGACGACAAGGAGGTCCAGAGGTCATCGCCTAGCCCAAGTCAAGAAAGAGGATGTCGGGTTAAAAATAATGTCAAATAACTTGCTTATGAACCTTTTAATATAATATTTTTATAATGGATGATTTAAGCTCCGGCAATGTTCGTCTGTATTACGTTAAGAAATTAGGGAATATGTCCTTTATTGCCGGAACAACATAAATCATCTGCGTAATTTTAAAACTCTATAAAAACATTTAATTAATGTAATTCCATTAAAGTATTTTTTATTTACGTAAAAAATGTGTAATTAAGACAAAATTTAGTAACAAAAATATATTCGAATGCTAAATTTTGTAAAAAAAACAATTTTCTGCAGATTTGGTTTAATTAGAATTACGAAAAATGAATCTGTTTTAAAAAAATGAAACAAATAAAATTGTATTTGAGAGTCGAAAATTGGCGAATTGGAAAGGGAATTAAAAAACAAGTAATTTTCTCCTCTGACATTTTATAAAAATTTGAAAAATAAAACTATGGTTTTGTAATTTTCTAGAGAAAATGTCAAATTTGACACTACAAACTAAATTCTTCATTTTAATTATTTAATCGACGAGAAACACTAAAATTACTTACTATAAATAAAATTTCTAGGGGAAAAATATGTTATTGTTCATATTTTAATAATCGGAAGTGTATATTGAGAACTTTAACCATATTATAGTACCCATTTTGACGCAAGCGCACAAATTGTGTACTATTATGTCAGCAAGTATAGAATCATGAATTAAATCTGGGGCCTTTAAACTATTAATACGGGCATGATTTCTCCGAAATCAATTCTTATTGATAAAAATAATACCCACCCTACCACCCGCTGTACGTGCTCATTTGTTTTGATTGTTCGAATGGTTGGAATAAAGAAGTGTCAGTTATAATTTGAAGCGTAACATGGTTTGACCCTTGTTGGGTCATTGTTATTAAGTGCGAAAGGGTCAAAAGGGTTCCTTTTTTTCCCATAGGCGTCGATTAGAAAGAGAAAGCTATACTTCGAGGCGCTAAACTTGCAATCTGAATCGATATGCATAGTATTATGAAAAAACGAGTGGTTCATTGTGTGTTCATCCTTATACATTGTAATGTATCCATTAACGTGTAATAGCGATTTGTTTTGATTGAAAAGTGTCTTTAGAAATATGCAAAATTCCGTATAACAATACGTTTTAAATTTATAGCAGTTGGCTTGTTGAGTGAATTTGAAATTTAGTTTTGTATTTTGTTTTGTATACACTTGACTTGAGTGTGTATATTAATAGATTGTAGTGCGAATCTTTGTGTAACATATTTACTTCACAGTATTTAGTGAAATTGTATATTTAGTAGTTAATGAATGTATTAATACTTATTGAAGGTAATTGATAAAATTTAACTAATATTCACAATAATGCACATCACATAACAATGCTTATATACAGTTCACGTTGCCAATAATCACTTTTATTGTACCTACCTATTTATTTTGCATTTTCTAGATTAATTTTTTGTATATTATACGCAATACGCACTTATATTGCCTCGTAATAACACTTAACACCATTTTTAAATTGAAAAAATAATAAACGTAGTTCATATTTTGCAGTTTTTTTTTTTGTTTAAATGAAAAATGTTCTTGCAAGTTGCAGTAATAATTTTAATGAAAATAATTCTTACTGTTGTACATTTATCAAAAATGCTTTAAAACAATTTTATTTTTAACATTTAAAAGAAAAATTGAAATGCACAAATTTTGTTGGACCCTGTATATGCTATAATTATACACGGATTTTTAAAATTAATCTCGAGAATCACTTGATCACGTGGGATTAGGCAGCTCAAATCTTTCTTACATGCAGCGTTGACGCAAAAGAAGGGACATCGTTGCTGGAGACTCTATTATTAGCTTTACGAGAACAAGCTCTGATTAAAAGTTGACGAACTAATTATTTGTTATAATTAGGTGATTTTAATTTTCTTTTGACGTCATCAACCCAGTCTATGATGTCGTTGGCAATGTTTTGAAATAGCAATCCATACGTTTTGTGTTAAAATTGAATATCAGAATTCTTATTTCTCCTTCTGACTGTGTAAGAATTTCTTACACTCAGAGAAAAATGTTTACAATTACTGTTTCAATTATCCACAATACAATTACTGTTTTCAATCAAAAGAAACATTTTCTTAACGTTTTTTTTCTCCACTTAAGACAAATATATAGTTGTAATGAAGTGATTGTATTTCTTTGTTTGTCATTCGTTAATTTGTACACAAAAAGTGCCTAGAGAAACAATAACCAAGATAGTGCTAATAAAATAGTTCATGGTATTAATGGAATCTCTTCCGGCAAAAATAATGTGAGAAGAGAAAAGCTCCTGCCCACATTGCTGTTCATCTCTTAGTTTATGCCACTAATCTTAAAAAACAGCACTGAAATATTTTTTGGCGTTGTTCATTAGTTCTTTCACTTAACATTATTTTTTTTCCATTTTTGTAATTTTTTATTTATTGGAAATCTTGTGGCCGTGTTGTGTTTTTTGAACCTGAAACCGGTTGCTTAATTTTTCAATAGAACTGTGAGATCACCATTTTCATCCCTACCTTTAATGTGAATCTCTTCCTTAACTGAGTCTGGGGCTCAGCACAGCTGCGCTGAAAGCCAGTAGCGGACGCATAAAAGTTTACAAAATAAGTCAATCAGCGATACGTGCTCAAACACTTACCGTTTTAAGAGTCCTCCAATGAAATCATAAAAGTGGATGTCTATTTAATATTTGTAACATTGATATGTTTCTAAAAGTTGTTTCGGCAAAATTAGGTGAAGCGTGAAGAAAAAGTGTTTTTGTATGCGAAAACGAACGTTCAATAGTGACGTTATATTTGCGCGTAGTAAGTAGAAATCTTCAAATAACTTGCGGTTTCTGTTGTACCTTACAAATTTGTCTTAATGTGTAAATAGAATCTTTATCTAAAACACTTTCCAAACCTTTCTAAAACATAAACATTTCTTGCGTCTTCTATCAGTGCATAGCTGTGCAAAGATTCCACTAACGACACCGAAGAATTTTGTCGTTTTCTATCGCATCCGCTAGTCCCACGTAATTGGTGCAGATAATCTCCAATCTGTTTTAACTTGACTATCCTGAAATTTCAAGCGGCTTACCTTGACAGCCGCAGCTTCCTTTGGGTCGAATTCTAAAATCCACGTTCTTTATATTCTCAAAATATTTAAGATAATAAAATGCAGCCTCTAACCATGCCCCAACTTGGTAAGAATAGGTTGTGGTGGTTCAGGAATACCGGGGCATAGTCTATGAAATTCCAGAACGTTTTGATTTTACAAACACAACACATATTGTGCTATTAGAGCGTCTACCTTGGGATAACATTTTCTGATACTATCTGCTACGAGACTGAGAGTATGAATTTTACATATAATATAACAGTTAGCACAATGTTTTTAGAGATCGACCTACAGCAAGCATGTTTGCGGCACCATCCTCATAAACATCAACAGTTGATTTGTTGAAAGTTCAAACTTCCAATGTATTCAACACCAACATTGAAATTACTTCGGCAGTGCATTGTTGTATTTCATCTTTGGAAGCTAGTAAAATTGAGGGTGACGGTCTGATGTGGTTCCATTGTGCGTGCCATTACATTAACCACAGAATATGTTTTACGTTCTGTTGTTTCGTCCACACATAACCACAGTTTTTTATCTTGCAACTCCGATTTAATTCTTTTCTCGACATGCTCACGAGCAGACGGCACAACTCTCTGTAATGTTCTCTCACTTGGTAACTTAAAGTCCGAATATTCATTCCAAAACGAGACGTATGCTTCCGTAGTAAATGAAATGGTAAATTACATGCAATAAAGGCAACACATAAATTAAATTTAAATTTGTCATAATTTCGTGTGGAATTTTTTTTTGAAACATGCCCTGCACTATTTACATGCCGTAGACAATCACTTTTCGACCAACATATTAAATCTATTTTACACACTACACTGATTTTAAGCGCCATCACACATTAAATCAGGCATTTCTGCAATAATTCTCTTGTGTGTCCAACTTTGGTCGTTTCGCGACGTAGGAAACATTTTCAAAACAAACGTAGAACTACGATATAGTATACGACAGCATGATCCATACACAACAGATCGGCTTTCGAGTCGCAGTTGTACTGACGCTTATACCGAATTGTCCGGCCGTGTTTATTTTGTGTAAACTTTTATGCGTCAGCCACTACAGCTTTCAGCTTGCGGTTGGAATTGCTCTCTTTTCAGACTCAATGATTTACTTGGAAGAAACATTTTTCTGTCGGATTTTCTTGAGTGTCTAATCCTAGGAAAATATTTATTTAATACAAATAAAATTTCAAGAAAATTATCTTATACATTTTTATAGTCTTGAAATAAACATATTTTCTTGAATAGAGGCTGATTTTTGCAAAAAAATCTATTTTCTTCATGCAAGAAACCATTTCTCTGCATGTAGGGTTGTTTAAGAAAAATTCAGAGAAAAAACACCTCAAAATCATAATTGGATTTCTGCCACAAAAAAATGGAAGAAATTGTTTCGTTAATAGAATTACTTATTTGAAATAACATAATACTATAAGAAATGTTCACACTTGCGCAAGTCAATGATAGAAACCTCTTCTGGCAATCCACCTACTTTCAAACACTCCTAAATACACTACCTAAATACTGTTGTGCCCGAATGCCATAATACGGTGGAGCTCCATCTTGTTGAAACCAGATGGTTTCGTTGGGAATATCTGCAAGAGTGAATTGCTGCATTTGAAAACATTACCGCGAATACAAGAATGAGTTCAAATTGTAGAAAATCTAAATACCTTTCTGCATTCTTCGTAGCTTCAAGAAATATGGGACCCAGAATTCTGTTTCATCCTTTATTCTGCGCAATAAAATGATTGGCAATTTCAAATCTTTCTCTTTTACGTTCATCTATTAAGAAGATTCGCTGTGCTGCAGTGTAATTTCTTAGGGTGCGTTTATAATGGAGCTGCCATTTTCGATAAGAGCAGCGAGTTAGCAAAACGGACCAATCGGTAAGCATTGCACTTCTTGAAGTATCGCAGCTCCACTATAAAAGCACCCTAAGTCCACAATCTTTTAGGCATCCTCTTGCAGTTCTAATACTACCGGGAAAATTGAATTCTGTTGCTTCTTTATTGCAAAATGCAAACGGATTTTCATTTGTATAATTTATTGATTTTAAATCTTCATTGTGATTGAAAATCTTTTTTCCTGCCTAAATCAGGAGTCCTTGAATCATTCATTTACTCGTTTTCTTTTGGTTTTAAGACCTGTGCTTCGAGAAAGTCGAAATTTTCTAACCACAGATCCGCAACTTGTCTTGGCTACACAGTTTATACAAGACATTTTAGCAATAAAATACCACCTGACAGCAACTGACAATGACAAACAAATTTCATAAATTCTGACGAATATTCCAAGATTACAATAGGGAAGAAAATATTACAATTTTTTTAGCCACAAGCGTACATTACCAAAATTTTGTTCTTTAGAAATGATGCCATATTACTCTGTGGACTTTTTTGAACCTTTTTTTGAACACACCAAGGTTTTTTTATCTGTGATTCACAATAATAATTTCGATTTTTTGTGTTTTAAAATATGTAGCTGGCAAAGATGATCTAATTTCTCAGATCGTATTTTCATCTATGAACTAGAAACTGTGATTCTAATCACAGTTTCTACTTAATATTTTAGAATTTAATTTTATGATTTGTTCAATATACAATGTGAATATTGTAATTTAATAAGATTTTACCAACATTTCTGTTAATATTCCAAAAATATTTGATTGAATATCTTGTTGTAGTTTGTAAATTTAGCTTTCTACACTGTTTTGTTTATTCAACTACATATTACAACATTTTTTATTCTTTTCCAGATTAAAACGAGAAACATATAAAACCAAAACAGAATTGATAAAACCACACAAATATCAGACATGGCAGTTCCTAATAAGCTAAGCTTAAATCGTTAAGTAAAACTGAAGCAATTCGTAGCTAATGGCGAGTAATCAGTAAATCAAAATCAGTGTATGTTTTTCGGAAATAGGTTCTCCACTTTAAACGACTCTATTTTAGAAATAATGAAGCGGATTTATCGTCCATAAAAACCAGTCTGGGATTTTACGATCTTACAACGTCTTCAACGGATGACATTACAGATATTTCTTTGAAAAATTCATACCCGTCAAGTATCTCGAGTTCCCCACGGAACTTTAAGGAGATTAATCGAAAATCTCCGAAATATGATGAATTTTCTGAAGGGTTTACTGAAACCGTAGAAAATATGAGCATCAATACAAGTGGGAGAAAAAATATTACTAGCACCAGTAGCGATGGTAGTAGTGTTTTTGTTACCGGAACAAGTACTTCTGCCAGTGCAACAGCGACTATAACTGACACTGAAGCTAAATCCACAGATACTGAATGCGAATCCATGAGAAAGACAGATATTACAAGCTATTCCGACAACTCAGATTCAGCATTTACGAATAGCCACTCAAATTTTACCCAGACGATCAATTCAAATGTTTCTTACACTTCCGGGACACAAAGATCCGTTCTGGGTGAAGATGCAGAAGACGCCAACGATGTAAATCCAACAAACGATGTTCAAGATGATAACCAATCAAATTCTAAAAGTGAAAAACGCAGACAATCTTTAAAATCTCAAAATCTAAACGAGTCGTCTACTCAAACCCCAAACACAGCTAACTTAAACGTTATTTCTAATATACAATTAAGCGAATCCACGCTGAATATCATCTTCAATCAGGTCCTCCAAGATGTTAGCACCAAACAACCGAATTCTCTAAACATGAGTTCTCTAACAGCCATACTGCAAGATGAGAATAAAGAAAATAAGCAAGAAAACCAGCCATCCCAGAGTGACGATCCCAAGATCATTAATGTGCAACCGATTCCAAGCTTTTATTTGAATCGCAAAGAAGACATCGTGGTATCAACGGAACATAGCAGGGTCATCAAGTATATGATTAGCAATGTTGGAACAGGGAGTCCCTACAGTAAACCAGCTGAAGTACCTCAGGTGGTGGTCCCTAGATATTCAGCGTTACCTAGGACTTCTTCAATGGAAGTTAATACATCATCAGTTGATTCTACTGATAAGGAATCTGATACTGTTAGTTTGGTTGATAGTTTGGAAGATGGAATTTCACCTAGAAGAGGGGAACACGATATTTTGGGAAAGGACGAAGAGAATCAAGCGGTAAGAAGCGACGATTTGGCGACATTGTTTCCGGATAACAGCGAAGCCAGTAAAAAGGTAAAATCACCAAAAAGATCTGCTGTTTTCTTCATACCAATCGAAAACAAACAAAACGAAGAACTTAAACAACCAGTTTCCTACCACCTTCCAGCTAAGGTTAAAGAAAAATTATCACGACGACAATTAAAGAGAGAACAAAAGATTCAACAATCCAAAAGTAATTTTACCTCCCCAAGATCTGATAGTAACTATATTAGTGCTAGCGATACTGGAAACCAAATTTCTTTTACCGTTAACAACAACCCTGAATATGCAGAAGTTAAATCTGTCCCTTTATTACCGGAAATCAACAATCATAAGGCCAGGAGGAAATCTAGGGCTGTTTTACCAAGCATCCAGAACATCAGGAAGATTAAGATCGATTCCAAAGACAATATCAAGTACGTGGAATGCGAGAGAATAAGAGACCGCAATAGTAAACCATTCAAGAGACGATCTATAACGAAATACGAGAAAATAATCTCAAAAAATGAAAATTCTAAGCAAACTCTTTGGTCTTCAAGGAATTCCCGTAAAATCCCCGAAAATTGAAATTGAGTTATATCAGTGGAAATGAAGTCTTTGACATGATTTCCTAAAGGGATTTACCACAAAACCGAGATTGGTAACTCGAATAAACGTATCGAAATTCTAGAAATTATGGAGTGTGTTGGTAACAAACACCATACCCCTTCAAAAGGTGGTAAATCAAAAATTCCAATCTTGGTCCAACATAAATTGCCTAAAATCGAAAAGAAGACATTTTTTAAGCCTATTTACTTGGAATTTGACGAAGCGCAAAATTTTGATCCAAAAATGGATCGATTAATCGCAAATATCTTAATCGACACGTTGAACAAATATGAAAGTTCCTCAACTCCATCCTCTGGAGATTCTAAGAAGAATATCTTGAAATTAAGCGACGAGAAGAGGCCCGATGATATTCACATGATCAATAACAATAAATACCAGCAAAAATTTGATGCTATTCCTGAAGAATCTTCACGACAATCTTCCTTGGACGATAGTTCGAGTAAGAGTGAAAAGACGCCATCTACAGGGAGATTAATCGAAACAGCAGCCGATATTTTGACTAGGAATGTGTTGAAGAATAACAACGTACAAGAAAAACTGTATAAAAGCAATAAATCTAGCAAAAATTCTTCAAAAAACAATTCCAAAAGCGAAGATTCTAGCCAGAACAACCCACCAATTTGTGGTGGGAAAATTGAAGATGTTTTGACCATCCCCCAGGGTTGGATCACTTTTTACATGCTGCATAAGAATCAAGGATCACCTGATAGCACTTCAGATGAAGGTACAGATCTTTCACAACGTAGCAAACAGTTGTAAAATACACGATTCATGTAGATAAATATATAGTAACAGATAGTTTTATTTAGGAACAAAAAAAGATGGGAAAGGTTTCAAAAAGTACAATTCGATAAATGATTATTCAAAAGACAATAACAACACGAAATCTGATAGGATATTCAACGAAGACTCTGAAGAATTCACGACTGTCAAAAAAGACAAAAGTAGAAGAGACACTTTAGATACCATCTTATCCAGTGATGCTTTTAGTGATAACCTGAATCCAGCTTTACCTCACGCCAATAACGAAGAACAATCTTCAAAACAATATTCCTCGTATAAGAACGTCAATAATACCAACAGTAACTATAGTAATAACACCAAATTTAGCAACAACGATCAATATCATAATCGTACGTAATTTGTATTACCACCAAATTGAAACCATAATAAAATCTTTTATAGAAGGATGGTCCGTCACTGTCAGTGGTATGAACGCTTATGGCCAACTTGCTCCGGACGTTGAGATGCGATTAAAATTCCCAATATCCAAAGAAAATTCGGATTTCTCCTCCCAAACCAAAGACAATGAAGAAATCGGAGATGGTACGACCTCCTTCCGTCATCCAGCAACTGAGAGATCTTGTCAACTCGTTAAGAGGCATAATCATCAAAATCTTATGAGTAATTCAATTTGAAATAGATTACAAACAAAAGATTGATGAGATAATTGCAGATTCTGTTGTTAGTGTTACCACGGCTGATGATCGTTTTGGAAATGGAAGGTTCCCAATCATCAACCAGGATCGCAGAATATCGCAGGTAAAGTATTTGTTTTACAGTCCTAACATCTACACCGGTTGTCCCAGATTCAATGTTACAAGGGATATCTTCCATATTTGTAGAGATATAAGATCGAGCAAGGTGCCGTGGAAAATGGTTTGTTGAATATACCCCTAGTTATATTAGCCGTTTCTCTGGGTTGGAACATACAGGTACTATCATTCAATGCAGAATTTGCAATATACGGTTGATAGGTCGCGATACATTTCACTGTAGAAGACATATTAAAGTAAACGTCATGTACAGAATTTAACCAACAATATTCCGTACTGAAATTTGTGTGTGATTTTATTTTTTATGCTAAGTGTGTGCAACATCCTACAACACTTAGCAGACAGTATTTTCGTCTTTTTTGGAATAAATATGTTCCCTCGTAGAAACTACCAACCGATAGACAATTACTGCGATACAATTTTACCACATTTACGGGAGTGGTAAAACTGTATAGTAGACGAGTTGAAAAATAAGAAAATTTGCGTAATTATTGGATGAAACAACTGATCACACAGAAACACAGCGTGATTCATGTTGTAGCGCGTTCTTTAAAACGTAATGATCAACAGCTTCCTTGTTATTAACCAGTAAAGGTGAAAAAAACGATGCTGAAAGCCGTTGTGAAGATAATAAAAAATTCGTTAAAGAGAATTTTGTATCACGAGAGCCCAAATCACAATGTTAGTTACTGATGGAGCTGTAACAATGCTTAAAGTTGGTAGGATGTTGAAAATATGCTTTCTGACTCTTCTTCCACATAACATATCATATCGCGTATCATCGTTGCAGAAACCATTCGAAAGAAGTATCCGATGGTAGATAATTTAATAGCATCTACCAAAAAGGTGTTTGAAATCTCCAAACATATCCGCGTTCTCAAGCGATTGTGTCCCAAAAACACCCTACCACCTCAGCCTGTAATAACTCGATGGGGAACATGGCTCCAGACAGTATTTTATTATCATAAATATTTCGCAAATGTGAAGGATGTGATTTTAAAATGAATCTACAGTGATTCGAGAGAGTCTGCAACTTGTTTCCAATTGGGACGTTCAATTACAAATAGATGAAATTTCCATAAACTATTCCGCAGTTGTACAAGCTATATCGCAGTCACTTATCTTTACGAGTCTTAAATACCTTAGATAATTTACAAGCCGCTCTAGAAAGCTTAACGGATCGTTTAGCACTAGATGTCGCTCAAAAATTTCGTGCAGTTTTAAATAAAAATCTCGATTTACAAAAGATTCGGTCTATTACTGAAAACAAAGAGTGCACAGAAGAGATAGAGGAATATCTGAATTACGCAATTCCTACTTCGCTAGTCAGAACGATCATTTTCGAAATACACGAAAACGTTTTCAGATCTACGTCGAAGGCTAAGTGAATCGACAATGGAAGCGTTGCTTATGTTGCAGTTTTACGCGGCTTACCGGGGTAGTATTTTGTCGCAGTGGACATCAGGACGTCAATAAAAGGTAAAAATATATTATTTTTTAATAATACTGTATCTCACGTACCTACTTTTGCGCGATACGCCTCTGACGTTGCACTCGTTTGTCGAACCTTAGTAATAAATATTGGAATTCTCACGTGGGCGTCTAAAACGTATGAGCACGGTTGTATATTAACCGTCAAGATGTACACGCTTGTATCAGATGATAAAACGGCTATTTCTTTACAGCATTTATGAAATGAAGAACGTTTTACATTATAATATCGCTTAATGCTATTGTATGTTACGCCGGCACCTCCACCAAAACTAAAGAGATCCTTCTTTAGCTAAAAAATAATGTAAATCAACATTGTAGACGACTCACTTCAAATTGTTTAGCTTATTCCATTGGTATTGAGGTTAAATACAGATCTCAATTGGGCGAAGATCAACATTTTAAGCAACAACCTTTATAAAGACTTGATTACGTTTATTACTTGAAAATGAGTCGTGAGACTCATTTTGAGGTAATAAACGTAATCATTTTCAGGCATCCAATGAGGATTTTCTGAAGCCCAGTAATAGCAGTTATGACAATTCACCACCCAATTGTTATGAAATAGTAGCTCTTCAGTTCATAAAATGTTATTGGTAATCGTGTCATCGCTGTTTAACATTGCATTACAACAATGAATCCTAGTCTCCGTTCAAAATCTGTAGGCTTTAATGCTTGCAGCAAGTGAATTTTAAAAAAATAATAGTTGTGAAACTTTAATATTCCAATATCTTCCGCCACAGTTCTAACTGAAATATGTGGATTCTATCCATCATGATTCGGTATATTTATTTACATTTTTTCTGTTCTAACTGGTGCTACATGATGAGAATGTTTTAAATTTGATGGAAATAAGCCCGTTGGCATTTTATTTTCAACACGAGAAAGTGCCATATGTGACGGTGGTACTCTGCTAGGAAATCGCTCTCCATAAAGTGTTGCTGCTTCACGAGAATTTTTATGACACTCGCCATAAACTAATAACATATCGACACATTCACTTGGAGAAAAATTAGAAGGCATTTTATAGATTTTATAACACTACTTCACAACGTATTTAACTATAGGTATACCTATAAACTATTTTCGCAAATCGAAATAAATATTTGAAATGAAAAATGAAAGTCAGTTAGAATCGCGGCGTGGCTTAGAGCGTCACAGCAATGCGTCAGCATTAGTAGGGGTAGAGACGCAGCAACGCATATGCATTCTATCGTTATCTAAGATAACGATAGAATGATGTACGTGACCTAGTAATGCGTATGCGATGCCGCCTCTCTGTCCCTACTAATGCTGACATATCGATGCGAGGCTCTCAGCCCGTTACCACCGACAGAACAAGGCCAAACAGTTCTGACGTCAGGAAGTGTGACGTATATTGTATTAGGCCATATTTGTAGATTTGACATTTGCACGATCAGACCGTTTCTTGCGTTTTGAATTGGTTTATCCAAATTATATTGGTTTTATTAAAAAAAATACTGTGTAGTGATATTTTCGTATTTTGTTGGTGATACCTGTAATGTTTTTCTAGTGTTGTATAAGCAACAAAACCTTTTCTGTAACGTAAAAGCGTGACTCGGTCGATCTATACTGTGGCGTCGGCTGTTTTGTTTGCAGGTGTTCGCCGACCCATTACAGGTGTTCTGTGCCATCGACTGTCTAAAGACGTTTTGTGTATTACGTGCTTATAACAATGCTGTATACCTGTTGCGTACCTGTGTGCCACGGTAATTATAAGAATGGACCGAAAGTTCACACATTCGGTTTCCAACAATGTATACTAGGGTATATCAGTTACACTTTATAAAAGATATTATTTATTTTTCAACAACTGCAGATTCAAGGACCGGCGAAACTATAACTGTAAGTTTAGGAAATCCCAGGCTTAAAAATGATGCTATTCCAACTCTAACTGTACATTGTACTTGACAAAAGACGTGAATCCTCGAGTATACAGTGACATGCGTGTAATAACTTATTTAGCGGGTTATTGTTGCTATATTACACTGAAAAAACTTCGAATAAAATTGCAATTACTGTATCATTTCAACCTTAGTTTTGTCCCAATACATGTAATTACAAATAATAATAATTAGTCAATCATCAACCACAAACACATCTTTCACGAAAACGGTGCTCGGTTACATGTTTGGTTTTTGCTTTGAAACTTCGTTTTTCCAAAATAAAGTCGAATGAGATGCGAAGAAGGGCTAGTTGACGACTAGCATCCTTTTTAAACCGGAAACCCTTCGAAACTTAAATAAGAAATGCAGAAAAAACGATTCCTTTACCACTTAGGTTAATATCGTGCATGGCGATACCTAACAAGCGTGACGTCATCGAGGAGCGCTAAGGCCTTGTTGTTTGGGAGGTAACGCTCAGCCACGCCTAATCTAACAACTTATAACATGTTTTTATTAGTAGCTATTTGTTAAATGAAATTTTTGTTTATATCATTGTATTCTTCTAGTACTTCAATCATAATGTCGAAAACATGAGAGGTGCAATATAAAAGAAATGGTTTGGGGGAGATTTCTTAGAGGGTGCTTTAGTAAGGGTAGATTTAAAAAGTATATATTTTAGGATTCTGCAAACCATTCTCAAAGATACCTTGCTCGGTCTTATATCTCTACAAATAAGGAAAATATCGCTTATAACATTGAATCTGGGACACCCGGTATATAGATTGGTAGTATTGTAAAACGAAACGGTGTAAAAGAAAAACTTTGTAATTGTGTTATATGGCAACACTGTGTAATCGACCAATCTGTTTCGGTTATGTTTTTAAATTTATTGTGAATAAAGTAAATGAATCATAAATTTACACAATAAATAACAAATAGTGAGTTGGCTAAACAAATCAGTTATTGTTGCCAACCGTGTATACTTCTAAACGACAATTGAATCAATTTTAAAGTTATCGAGTTCAGAATATGTTAAATATATTCCAGGTTGAAAATGTTTAATTACGCGGAGAACTTTATATTGTTGATTTTAGGAATAAAGGACATATTCGTTAATTTCTTCGAGTAATATTTATAGCCGGGACTACCAACTTAGATTGTCCGTAAATTAAAACATTTTTTAGGGACAACCAGAGCGATAGTAGTAAATATGCAAAGTTTCTATTTTGGACAAAGATGATAGCTTTTAAGCTACAAGAATTTTTTTTGCATATGATCTAGAGCAGCAGTTTTCAAAGTGTGTTCCGCGGGTTTAAAAATTACTCTCAAAATAAATGCAGGAGCTTTGAAATTCAAAGAAAGTCCTTTAAAGGGTTTCATGATCTAAAACGTATAAGAATCGCTGATCTAGAGTTGCATTACTGATGTAGGGATCTTTTTGTTGGCAACCTTGGGCACTTCTAGATAATCACTGTGTATATTTGAATATTGTTGAAAGGTTGGTACTTATGTAAGCTTAGTGCTACTAATCTCATTCATGTTAGTATGACAATATTACCAACCGCACCATTTGCAGCGTTGATGTGATAGACTTTCTGGGTATTGAATATTATTATAACCTATCACAGTTACCAATAATAATCCCTAAAATGATTATTAATAAGAGAAAATAACAAGCTTTTAGATAGAGGAAAATGTATGTATAAAGTATATTCTTTAACAACCATTTATTAGAAATTTTGATCACTGTTCTTTTAAAAATAAACGTAGAACTCTTTTACAGGTTTTTTTATAAAAATATTGCAAGTATATTGCTGTACTTAACTCAATCTATAAACACTCAACTCTATATTCTCTTTAAACAACTACAAACAAAAACATTTCGGTAACTTCTTATCAACAAAAATTCATATTTTAGCATGTTTAACCGTTAATTTCTGATAAAAACAACAATTTTGATGTTAATTAATCCCTTCTCTCTTTATTTCCGAAGCAAGTCGATCCAAATTTGACGAACACCGTCGTGCCTTTTGGTTATGAACCACGCCAGACAAAAACCAGCTCTCGAAGGTACGCCTTGAATCGTCACGCGAGAAATTTGCAAACGACAGATGCCAACGTGACGGCGGAAAATATCCTAAATATGTCGACAGAAAGTTAATACAGCATAGAATTAAGTTTTCGCTTATATGGACTGTTATCTCTTTCTTTTTTCTAGCAGGAATATTAAGAAAATTTTCCGAAATGACGGTGAATGGTAACGGTATTCAACCGGAAAGACGATCGTCTTTGGTTTACGAAGTGACTCCTAGATGAATTCAATCATTTTAACGGAAATAGGGATATTTTATTAAGTGCTATAACTGTCAATGTCCGCAGATGGAAGATGGTGACTTGTTATTTTGTTTTGAGGGAAATGTTAGGTTATTGGTTGGATATTGTGTTATATACAGTGTGTTCAAGGTTAGATTAATCGAGAAAAACAATCGATGCATTTAAAATGTAACTTCTGGACAAAATTAATGCATCAATATGTTAAATTACAAAATAAAAATGTTTTTAATTTAATAAATTAATGAGAAATAAATTAAAAGTAACAAATTGCATTATTTAAGAGTTTAGAAGTGTATGATACGAAAAATAACGCTGTTAGAATTTAATTCCAAAAGAATTCATATGCCATTTTGATTTGATGTGGTCAAAATTAAATCGGATAGAGCTTGTAAATGCAATCTTATCTGGAACATACTGTGGGTCCTATATACTGATTATAAAATAATGTTATTTAATAGAAAAATTTGATATATGCATACATTTTTTGAATATTGGATATTGTTTTTATTGTTATAGAACTTTATTATTAAAATATATTGTAAGCAAAAACCTCGGCCTGTTTTGTGAACCATCTTTTTTAGGAAATAACAACTACATTTATTTCTTGAAAACCATATATTTAATGTCACAATACATCTAGAGCTACAATCTCAACAAAATATCACGTATCAACTCCAAATTGCAATTATTTTAGAGTTTAGAAGTGTACCAACCACGAATTTCCAAAGTATTAAGAAGAAATTACTTCCCACAATTTGCTGATGCTATACCCATCTTTAACTTTCTCAACAGCCAATCCCAAATCCACAGAATATACCGGAGGTCTATCTTCGTCACTGGTAGCGGCTATATAAGCTGACAAATCGTTGCTTATTTCACCTTTGGGTTCTTCAATCTCAACATCGTCCATTAAATTTTGCGATTGATACTTATTGTCCTCTTTTGGGGAGGTCCATTTATATTCGACTCCATATATGGGGTTGCTGGAGTAAACAGCGTTTATGGAAAGTAATTCTTTATGCACGGTTTGCATTTTTTCAGGTGGATCTATACGAAAACCAAGGATGTAACCTCCGCTTTCCTCTGTGCTGATGACTACAAGAGCTGTACCGAATTTTGAATTACGAATTTTAATCTGAAAAAAGTGAATTATCAATGTCACAAATGTCAACGTCAAAAATCGACAGCTAACATCTATTAAATCAGTTTTAGGATTAAAAAATTTCTAATAATTTCATTTACATTTTCAATTTGTAGATGTGGTAGAGATATATTAAAACCTTCGTTCATATCAGCGAACCATACCAACCTAACATTCGTTATAATAAAAGTCCCTAAACTACCTTGATCTGTAGATAAGTTCCACACACCGTACAGAGTTCTGTAGATCTGTTCTAAAGGCAAAATCTTCAATTGCTTGTTGTGTAATACTGCTCCTCTTAGTTTTAATTCTCTGTAGAGTTTTGAAGATGTATACGCCCTATTAGAAAAATCATAATAGTAAATGTGTGTTTTTCCATTTCTGTTGCTAAAAAGGGTTGGCAACTGTGGTGATGTAAATAAGAAGTCAAGGGTAAGGCTTCGATTCCCTCGTGTATTTCCGTTGCGTCGTGTACATTGTATTTGACAAAGAAATACACGAGGAAATCGAAGCGTTGTCTTTCCGTGTTCTCCGCAGCCACAGTGCACCAATCGTTCCTGATTGTCAATAACTTGAATTTGACAAAATCCGAAACTCAGACAACCAAATACATACTTATGAACGCCCATAACCGATGTAAAGTGCCTTATATTCCCCGGTACTAAATTGGTGAAGATGAATTCGAACCTGGTACCATGAGATGATGTCATCATGTGTAAAGCTTGCGTAGTGCCACGTAATTTCTTAAAATGTTATTAAAATAGAATTAATTACAATTTTGGGCAATAATATGTTTTAATTATTATTGTTTAAGTTGGTAATACTTACGGAATTTACTACTTTGGTGTTGATAGAAAGTATGCAGTTATAGCCAATTGCTAAAGATTATGAAGCAGATTAGTATACACTTCTAGAACCACTAGATTCAAATTTTCTGATTATACAAAATGTCCCAACCTTCTGTAGTTGTAGAATTGGATAAAGCACCTTTCAAAAATACTTCCGCATATATGTAAGATGATCGATAAGTAATGAACAGGCACCTGCATGCTTTGTTATTTGAAATAAAACAATTTCTATATTATTACTTTCTAGTTTCTCCATTTAAAAATAAACCAATGTATCATCGGTTTACGTTTTATCTATGCCTAATAGATTTCGAGATATTTATAATTTTATCCTCTCTAGTCGAAAATTCAAAATTTTGAATCAGCTCCAACTTCAGTAACCAAACAATACCAGAAACCACTTCAATATATCTAAATGCAAGGCTGGCCTTCAATTGTAAATATTTCTTTTACGTTGAATATTTGAAGTTCAGTTCTAAACATTCCGTATATTCCGACGGGGTTGTGATACCATATTTAGAGAGAGCCAAGTGTGGAATTTAACATCGGAAAAGTGTACTCTAAAATGTCTTTGCATTTCGGGTTTTTTAAAGGAAATAAGTATCTCTACATTTAAGCAATTGAGGAAAAAATTGTACGAGGGTAAGTCAAATATTATCTACACTTTCGCCATAACAAGCTTTGAAGGTTATCGTAATGGCGGCCGCTTGCGCATGCGTCGAGTTGGCGCCTTTGTGGTCATGTGTGCCGAATTTAATCACGATCGCGTCATTTGTCTGCTAGCTACAACAGCATAAGCGTGTCAACTCCGCTATTAGTTTGCACCAAAGAGGAACAACGAGCAGTGATCCGATTTTGTGGTCAGAGGGTGTGAAAAGTGCTGAAATTCACCGGAGACTTTTGTCACAATACGGGCACAGTGCTTTACCTCGTAAAAGCGTTTTTTTGTGGATCAAAATGATTCGAAGTGGCCGCACGAGCGTAACACAAAAAGAGGGAGCTGGACGACCGTCAACCTCGACCACCGACGACAACATTCAGCAAGCTCGAGAGATGGTTACAGCAAATAGGCGAGTCACGGTTCTGCCTATCAAATTATCCACGATGAACTCAAATTTCGGAAAGTGTGGAACAAGCTACGCAAAGATGATTCCCTCTGAAGCAACTTTTTGAAAGAATTCAAGACCTCGCCATCGGCTGGGAAGGATGTATGCTAACCATGTTTTGGGACGAAAAAGGCCCTATACTGGACGACTACTTGGACATAAATAGTGCGAGGTACAGTGATTTGTTGGCGAATAAGCTGAAACCAGCAATTCGAAACAAACGCCGTGGTCTATTCTCAAAGAAAGTTTTGTTGTTGCAAGACAACGCGTCCGCACACGGCCCATAACACCATGAAACTATCAACAGGTTGGGCTTTGAGACCTGGAACACCCTCCCTACAGCCCTGATCTCACTCCCTCAGACTTTCATCTGTTTGGACCGCTCAGGAAGCCTTTGAGAGTCGTCGATTTGCCTCAGACACAGACGTTCGGGATGCGGTGCAAAAGTTGCTTCACGACCAACCGAAAACCTTCTACCAGGAAGGCATACGGAAGCTTGTGGCTCGCTGGACCAAGTGCATTGCTAAAGGTGAAGACTATATCGAAAAATAATGCATCTGTTGTACACCTATCTTTGTTTAATACAGTTGTAGAACTAAAAGTGTAAATAATTTTTGACTTACCCTCGTAAATATCTCGAAATCTGTGGGTAGATTTAATTAATAAAACAATTCGCGAAGGTTGGGACATCTTGCGTAACAATAGATTCATGAAAAACATAAGATTTAACACATCATACTAACACAAATTAATCCTTGGACTTGTCATGGAATGCCAGAGCAATCTTAGATTAGTTATAATCAATCTACCACGATCTCCAGCATTGCCTTTGGTATCCTCTACGTAATCTAGCCTATCTACTATTTTCTCCCCGACCTTTAAGCGTATCTCGCTGAAATAATCGAACACAAATCCTTGAAAAAGAATCCGTTTTAGTTAAAAATTTGAAATTCGCGCGTTTTGACTGACAACATTTGAGAAATTGTAACTTAAAGGTAAATTTACATGATAACTGTAACAATTCTTTGCTAAATTTTTAATAATACGATGACGAAATAGAATAATTATTAAAGGAAATAAATCCAATATATTCAACATCTTTATTTCTATTAAATTAATATTTTTGTTAAATTGCCAAACGATTTTGAAGTGCTTGTCAAATAAGGTAAATACAGAATTCTTATTTGTTATAATTAAAATTGTTACATTACTTTAGAAAAAAGGTTTTTATTGAAACTATTAAATTTATTTTTATTATGAAATATGTAATAGAATTTAACGCAGTACTTACGAGAATGGTATATCAAACCTAACGTCTTTATCTTCCCATTTCAAAGCCATTTTTATAACAGCTATTTATCTTTTTAGTAGTACACAGTGTAAAACAACAAATTACACAAACTATAGAATATTGTCATTCATTTTTCATAGAAACGTATACGGTTTCTATGGTGACGAGCGACAACATATCTTCAGCGCATGGCCTTGAATACCATTGATTATTCCTATAAAGATCAATTTATTATTTGAAAATTTAAAGTTTTATTATTAATTTAATCACCTCTTTTCGTTACAAAAATATGTACATACAAACGCATAAAAATAAATAAAAACAGAATTAAACAGTGTTGCCAATACAATAACAAAATTATAACATTATTTCCTTTTTTTTTGGAATATTGTGCAACTTATTTAAAGATAAATTAATATTTCACATATTCTTGATATTGTTGATCTTCTGGTTTGGCTTTTGGAACATATGGATTCTTGAGAGGGTCCGCATTTAACCTGTTAGTTGCAGAAAGAGAGCAGAAAATCAATTGTCCAATTTGAAATTTTTTATTGTAGTTTTTACCTGTAAAGATTTGGAGCTTCGTGACAGTTCACATTATACCACCAATCGCAAGTGAATTCAGCTTGATTGAAAAGGGTTCCGTTGGTGCAGAGGAAGGATGAGCCTTGATGACCTTCACGACCATCATGGCAGACATGGTAAGCCTAGATGTTAAGATTCATTAATAGAGTTGACAGTTTTTAAATTTCTCGGATGATTTAAGTTGGTAGTTCCAAAGGACATATTCGCCAATTTCTTAACGCAATACAGACGAATACGTCCTCTATTGCCGGAACTACCAACCTAAATCATCCGCGAAATTTAAAAATTGCCAACTCCATTCATTAAGGTTTTAAGAAGTTACATAGTTTTTTGAAGTATTTTTTTTTAAATTTTTGTCCGTTAATATGAAATCAATTGATTATCTCGACTTCTTGTCAATTTTTCTAACTGTCGAACTAACTTTTAAAGCAGTTGTCAAGTCAATCACGACGTCTTGTCAAAATTTCTGCCTATCAAATGAATACTTGCCTATCTTGTTGATGTATACCGAGTGTCCCACTAAGAGTGGGGACCGGCGATATCTTGGAAACTACAATAGCTATAGCGATGGGAAAAAAATTTCATAACTAAAGTGGCAATGGGAAATTTGATGAAAATATTAGGTAAAAACTCCGGAAGTTATAGCAGGTTTGGTTTTACATGATTCGGCAATGCCTACTATACTTATTTTTCACAATATGACAAAACGCCTTTAACAAAAGTGGTGCGTAATTAACTAAGCTTTTTAATAAAGCACTTAAAATCATAGTTAATCCTGGAACTTTTACTGACTAATTTAAAATTGATTGTTGACCCTAGCAACTGCGCCCCCTAGCGCTCATGTTTGGAATTTAAAAATATTTTCATTAAATTTCCCTTTGCCACTTTAGTTATGAAAATTTTTTTCTCATCACTATAGTTTCCATGATATCGCCGGTCATCGCTTTTGTTCGACAAATAGTTTACCTGACACCCAGTTTCTACATTGGCGTAAATTCCCGGATGTACCGGAACATTATGGCAGGAAAAATGGGTCTCCGGAACAGAATGGTATACGGGATAATCCACACCTGGGACTCCGGGAATCTTGGAGAGATCCTGCTGCTCTTCTTGTTGACGCCTTTTCTGCTTTACCAATAGAAGACTTTCATCGGCTGAGTAAAGGTTAAGCTGTGGCTGATATTGCCCACCAATGGGCTAAAGAAAAAGGTTAATAACTTGCAGTTAAAATTTTAAAAAACTAGCATATGCAGTATTTGGAAGATTTTCTTGATCTCCATTTTCAATTTTTTTCTCTAGGAATATTTATTATGCAAAAAAATGTTGAATTTTAATTCTTATACTTACCAGACTTACTCCAGAAACGACCACAAAAATCAAAGCCAAGACAAAGAACGAATAGTGGTAACCCATTTTGAGTTTAGCGCACAACTAGCAAGAAGCGAATGAAAACCAAGCTATACGTTATTTTGCGGCAATTTCCTACATATGCGTGTTGTATGTGTACGACTTTCACTGTCTCTACTTGGTCTAGATTAAATTTTTGTATAACAGATTCGGTCCAATTTTTTTATTTCTTTTCTTCAATGGAACGCATTGTGCAATACGTTCTCACGAAATACGCCTTGCGTTTGCCCCGAGCTACGGCCTAATATGTCGCAATCGACTTCTTTAAGAACGGGGTATGTCGCCTACATGTTTATAGCAATTAACGTGTATGCATGGTGTATTTAAAATGAGATATCATTAAATGTTAACCAACATTTTTAATTTGGAAGAAGGAAATTGATTAGACCGGACCTGTTAATTATATTCCGTAGAGTCTAATATATGTAGTTGATGAGTCAAGATCAAGTTGAGATGTTACCAGATGCACAGAAAAAATTGTTGGGGCAGCAAATCTTTATATTTTTAAAATAAATTTATAATAAGAATTACAACACGTTCATTTAATCTAAGATAATATATACATAGTTGCTCTAACAAAAATTAAATTAAAGTTGGATCTTACATAAAGAGTTGCTTATTTTAACTACATATTTTCCTCCTTGTGTGAGAAATTTTTTTCTTCTGAAAATCTTGACAGATGCAAGGCTTAAAGTTAAACATCAATATTTATTTTTTAGAATGGAAATCACTCTCAAGATTCTCATAAATTACGAGGGTAAGTCAAATATTATCTACACTTTCGCCATAACAAGCTTTGAAGGTTATTGTAGTGGCGGCCGCTTGCGCATGCGTTGAGTTGGCGCCTCTGTGGTCATGTGTGCGGAATTTAATCACGATTGCGTCATTTGTCTACTAGCTACAACAGCATAAGTGTGTCGGCTCCGCTATTAGTTTGCACCAAAGAGGAACAACGAGCAGTGATCCGATTTTTGTGGTCAGTGGGTGTGAAAGGAGCTGAAATTCACCGGAGACTTTTGTCATAATACGTAAAAGCGTTTTTTTGTGGATCGAAATGTTTTAAAGTAGCCGCACGAGCGTAACACAAAAAGAGGGAGTTGGATGGCCGTCAACCTCGACCACCGACGACAACATTCAGCAAGCTCGAGAGATGGTTACAGCAAATAGGCGAGTTACCATGGGTGAGGTTGCATCTTCTTTAAACATTAGTCACGGTTCTGCCTATCAAATTATCCACGATGAACTCAAATTTCGTAAAGTGTGTGCGCGATGGGTACCACGAATGCTTACCGCAGAAAACAAAACCAAACGTTTGGACATCTGCCAACGCTTACTGGATCGCTTCAACGCGGAAGGCGACGCATTTTTAAGCAGAATAGTGATTGATGTTTAAAGAAGATGCAACCTCACCTATGGTAACTCGCCTATTTGCTGTAACCATCTCTCGAGCTTGCTGAATGTTGTCGTCGGTGGTCGAGGTTGACGGCCGTCCAGCTCCCTCTTTTGTGTTACGCTCGTGTGGCCATTTTGAAACATTTCGATCCACAAAAAAAACGCTTTTACGAGATAAAGCACTGTCCCCGTATTGTGACAAAAGTCTCCGGTGAATTTCAGCACCTTTCACACCCTCTGACCACAGAAATCGGATCACTGCTCGTTGTTCCTCTATGGTACAACCTAATAGCGGAGTTGACATGCTTATACTGTTGTAGCTAGCAGACAAATGATGCGATCGTGATTAAATTCCGCACACATGACCACAAAGGCACCAACTCAACGCATGCGCAAGCGGCCGCCACTAGGATAACCTTCAACGCTTGTTATGGCGAAAGTGTAGATAATATTTGACTCACCCTCGTACATAAATAACTATTTATAATTGTACACGCAGGGAAATGGTTTCTTGCATCCAAGAAAATAGGTTTTCTTGCAAAAACCAGTCTCTATTCAAGAAAATATTTTTATTTTAAGACTATAAAAATGTATAATAAAGAAAATGATTTTCTTGAAGTTTTATTCTTATTAAATAATTTTTTTTTAAGGTTAGAAAATCAAGAAAATCCAAAACAGAAAAATGTTTCACCCAAGTAAATCATTTAGTCTTAAGTTAAGAAAATATTTACATTAAAGGTAGGAATGAAAAAAAGGTCCTGATCTCACAAAATTCTATTCAAAAATTAGGCGACCGGTTTCGTATTCAAAAAACATCAGGCCAGCTACAAAGATATCCAATAAAAGAAAAATTATAATAGAAAAAAACCTACAATTAATAATTAAAATTAAGAGCAAGTGAATGAACTAATGAAAAGGTGGTTTTTTATATGTTACGGTATAATTATAGTATTTATCGTTACTAGCGTGGTAAAAGAGTTTCTACTGGCGGGCAAAAGGATGCCAAAAGCGAGCCAGTCACCTTCTGGAGCCAGTAAAACCCGTTACATTGCGTGTATTGTTAAATATTTTATTTGTTCCTCACTTATAAATAACTATTATACGAGGTGTGGCAATTAAATAACCGGACTGGTGCTACAAACATTTTATTGATCACCAGTTACAAAGTTTATCCCCTTCAATGTACTCTCCTTGCCGATCCCTACAACGCTCCATACGAATTTTCCACTGTCGAAAGCAGTGCTGAAAGTTCGTTTTTGTCAGCTTGTTGAGAACCTCCGTCGCTTTCGTCGGATTTTGCAAACAACGCCTTCACAGACAAGGCGGAATGCGCTGGCGCATTGTCTTGGTGGAGCATCTAGGATTTGCTCTTGCACAAATCTGTCGGGGACCCAGTAGATTTGCATTTTTTCGAAGCGACGCTAGCGTAAGGCCTTGAACGGACTATTGCTACAGCGAGAAGGAGCGACGTACAACCGTGCCCATCGAGCTCAGGGTGGGGGAACCATCTACAAGCACAGACATGTTCAAACCTGCCGTGGCGTGCTCACTGTTTGCCGATAGTAGCACCAGTCCGGTTATTTAATTGCCACACTTGGTAAACCATCAATTCTAGAAATTCCGATATTTGAAAAAAAATCTTATGAGCTTTACATATATTGCAGAGAGCTACGTGGATGACTTAATTAATAACAAATACGAGTGTTGACTGCTTTAAGATATCACGCCACCGGCGATTACCAAAGAAGTGTTGGGGATGATTTAAATGCTTTCGTTTAAGCCAAACATCTGCCAACATTATATATGTATATGAATTAACAAAGAATGTGCTGATACCTAGTGCTGTTAGAAAAATAAGGCTTTAGTTCTAACACTGAAGCCAGTAAAAACTACAAATCTACCTACCCGACCTATTTGCCCATATTTTTGTTTTAATCGTATCATATTTGTTAAGCATAAACGGACAATTCTTTGTTTTGAATGTAGATTTTACCACCACAGTTATGGAATTAAATAGTAAAAGAGACAAACTCAACATCATTTATAAGACAGAGATGAGAACAGTGAACGATAACGAGAAAGCTATCGAGTGAAACGTTTTAAATCGGTCGAAGGCTACGTTTCGAGAAATGCTTACAGAATTCCAATTCAATCGAATCGCTCGATTTCGATTTTACAGAATCCGGTCGCTGGTCCTAAATTTGAAAGTACTTGCTGCTACATTTGGCAACAATTTTTTTACCAAAATTATCATTAGATTGTATGTGCTACATTTGGACATCTTCGAAATAGAACTAAGCAAAGTTGAAATATTTCATTTTGACAACTTAAAATCGCCGCAAATTTGTATTTAAGGAAATGGCAATTATCACACGTTTCAAAGGGAATTGTAGATCAAGTTTATTGGCAATACTGTAATATATGCAGTGGTAACAACTGTAAGATACTATAATTACTACAATCTGCGATTGCTTTCATAGAAATGACCTAACATTTTTTCATTTCTGGATTAAATGAAACATCACTTTTTAAATTGATTTTTTAAGGTACCGAAAAATCAATCAATTTCCGAAAAAAAAGAAAGCCCATTTTAAACAGCGAAATGCAAGCTTTGCATTAGAAGCCATTTAGATCGCCAATTCACTGCTCGTTGATCGAAACTTTTACCCAAGAAATAACAAACAATCTTAATATTTTATTTAAATAAAAATATACAAAAACACAGCCATCATAAAACAGTAAAATTAATACTAAAAGTAATCTAAAACTACCAATCATCTTGCCTTAACCTGTAAGTCCAATTATTACTTCGAATAATTTCCAACTGCGGCCCATAATAAGGCATAACATACCCTGAACCATCAGCAGGGCCTACTACTTGCGTAGCAATCAAAATAATATCGATCAATTGCCCTAAGAACATAAAACCTAATGTGCAGAATTTCGCCAGACCTAAAGCTGGATATCCTAAGTAAAATCTATCTGCACCAAACATACCCAAAAATACGGAAAGTAGTAATGTAGTTTCGAAAGAATAACCATTTCTAAAACATTGAATATTCATGTTCTTTCCCTTTTAATGTTAATTGGTTTATAACATACGTCCAATTGCAAGGCATCTCTTTAGCGAAAGACGTATTTTTGCTTTCTTTACAGATCAATCCATCTGCCGCTACACAGATAACTAAAAAGCTGTTTCGTAACACAAAATTGCTGTTATTCAAATAATAAAGGTACCTTTTGCTTTATTTTCCTTCGTACATCCTTGAAATTGTTGGGTTTTTAAATCTATTTGGCTTATTCTAGGATCTGGGCACATATATTGTCCCATTCTTAATTTATTGCAATCCACTACATAAGTTTGGTTAATTGGTTTTGTTTCGATATTTTGCATGCATATTACACTAGAGAATTGGATTAAGAATACGATGTATAAATTCAACATTTATCTTAATTGCATTTAAGTTATTTATAACAATTAAACAAAAAAACTTCGTTTTGGGGAAGATAGGTTAATGTTATGTGCACTCAACTAAGTTCAGCGAAGCCAAGCAAAGCGATTGCTTAGTTGTAGCAACAATTTTAAAAGCAATTAAAATATTGTCAATAAATATGTGTTAATACGTAGCTTTTAAGGATTCAATCTACGCTAGACTAGTTTTTATTTAATTTGTATTCATATTTATAGTTGGCTTATAAAGCGTTGGAATATTAGCTGAACGTACTGTTAAGGTTTGACATTTACCAAATCGAGTTTAAAAACAATAATACAAAATGTAAATATAAATTATTTAAGGCAAATGAATACATATAAATACTTCTTATTTGTGTTTTCATTTATTTTATATTTAGAATGCTATTTTTAAATTTATTTACAAAGCATAATTTTTCTTTGTATTCGTTTTTCATTGTGAACAAGTTTAAGGTAAATATTATATTTTAATGTGATATATTTCTAATTTCTCTAATCCCAACAGCAGTGACTCTTGTAAATATGTACAAATCTTACCGTTTAAGTTATTATATCTCATCCGTTTTGAGGAAATCTTTAGTTGTAACCTCAGTACGATCCAAATCTCTGGTGATGGATTTAGATGCATTAGACGATTTTACAACGCAATTAATGCAGAGAAAAACCGATAAATGGGAGAACTTAAAAATAAAAAAGCAATTTCCATTAGCCGTACAATCAGAACCTGTAAATAAAGCATTATTGAGATGTCGATTAAGTAGAATTACTGTGACTGAATTAAACGAGATTTTCGACAAGTTTCTCGATGAAACTGATCAACAAAAATTAGTCACCCTATTGGAAGAATGTGTTCCATACAAAGTCTGCCCTTCGGATATGATTATAATAAACGTTTTATCACTATTTTCTCAATCTGGGAATATCGATGGAATAAATAAGGTACAAGAGTTGTATTCATTGACAAATCCAGAATTTTTAAAAGCAAATTCAAATTTTAAACATTACATAGCAGAAACCATATGGCTAAAAGGAAACGTATCGAAAGCTATTGCGATATACGAAGAGGTATATCAAGAAAATCCGTTTCTGCGGCGAAGAGTTCGTTTAGTATTAAGATATTTGATTTCGGAAGCTGTATTAAATCGAAGTGAGGCTGTGCTAGTGAATTTAGTGCGTTTTAGTGAACGATTGGCTGAGAAATATAAGGATTATTTCATAATGAGCTGTTTGTGGCAGACATGCTTCTTGAGTGAGTGGTTTTCAGATCAGCAAGTCGCATTCGAGTTAATGGAAAGAAATAAAAAGTTGTGTAGGAGTGTGGCACCTCAAGTCCCGCTGGTTGTTAGTTTATTGTTAAGACATCATAAAACGGATCCTATATTTCGATTGTTGGAAGTTTTTCTGAAGCGTAAGATGAAGATACAGAGTTCGATTGTATTAATTGCATTATTTGATTATAGATGTAGGTATTATTTAACTTCTTAATCTCTTTTCTTTTGCATTGTAATATCCCGCATTATTTTGTTTGTTTCAATTGACTAACATCCTTATTTTTTCTTGTAGTTAAACAAGGTGACTTAAGAAGTTGTTGCGAGATACTTAGCTGGTCAATGAAACATCAAATAATGTTACCTTCAATACAACATGAAAAGTTCCTAAAATTACTCCTGAAAGAAGAAACAGATAGCAAAGAGAGGCAAATATCAACTCCTAAATATGAGCTTAAGTTTTAGTATTGCTAATGTACATAGAATCTTAGAGGAATGGAATAAAGTATGCAATATATACAATAATCAAGTGTGTTTAATTTAGCTGTTAAAATATCTACGTTAAGTTTTGGGACATCTATATGTATACAGGGCGAATCGTAAGAAACGGACCAAACTCCAGGAGTGCATTGTACACGTGAAAATAATCTGTAAAAAACTCATATGTTCTTATCCGATTTTCATTTGTTTTCAAGTTATACCGTAATTAAAAAATTGTAGCTAGCGTTCTTGTAGATCCAAATTTTCGCTTGTTTTCGCGTTAATACGTCTTAAATAAAATAAAAATATTCATGCATTGACTACCCATATAAAACAAAAAGTCAGGCACGTTCCAGGGCTTTGAATTGGTCGCGGTGGTCCTATTAGTTAGCCTCTAAGATCTCCAGACCTCGTACAACTGGACTATTGTTTATGGGGCTGGTTCAAAAATGAAGCTTGCAAAGTAAAAGTCGAGACTCGGGATGCACTAATTCGACGTATTAGAAATACCGTAGCCGATATTAAAGAAAGACATGAAACAATCAGGAGAGCAACAGGCGCCCTTCGTAAACGAAGCATAGAATGTTTAAAGATTAATGGCGGTGCTCTTGAACATTTATTAAAAAAGAACGCTATGATAAAAAAATGTTAAAGTATGAAATTTTGTTTATTTGTGATTGCGCCATAACTTGGAAAATTAGATAAAAACATTAGTTATTTATATTATTTCCACGTGCATAATATATTCCTGGAGTTTGGTCCGTTCCTCCCGACTCACCCTACATATTTTTATACAGGGGGAGTCATAACGAGTGAAGCAAATCGAAGCGGTATATAGTAGGTACTATTTTGAGCAAGAAAGCTCCTATTAACTCATGTCCTACAATGCATAGTTGTGAAGTTACAAAAGATCAAAGTTTTGTAATGAAAATCAACAATTAAAATTTAACATGTAATTAAATATAATTACATATTAAGGTTCGACAAACGCGTGCTACGGCAGAAGCGCCGAGACGGGATTCAGGTCGATGCGAAGCCAGTAGAGAGTTTAGTCATTCGATAAGCGTGGAAGTGAACGGTCGCTCGATAATCATCGGTTTATCCGTGTACGTCTTTTAAAACATGGATCGTCGTAAGTGAGATTTACCTTTAGCATAGTATGTGAATAAATATATTAGTCGTTTCCCTGGGTTGGAATATACAGGTGCTATCATTCAATGCAAAATTTACAATAGGTTGCAATACATTTCACTGTAGAAGACATATTAAACGTCATGTATTGAATTTAAGCAACAATATTCCGTACTGGGAATTTCTGTATGATTTTATTTTTATGCTAAGTGTGTGCAACATCCCACAACACCTCGTAGACAATGAACACTTTCGTCTTTTTTGGAATAAATATGTTTCCTCGTGGAAATTACCAACCGATAGACGATTGCGATACAATTTACCACATTTGCAGGGTACAGTAAAAAACTGTATAGTAAACGAGTTGAAAAATAAGAAAATTTGCGTAAATGTGGATGAAACAACTGATGCACAGAAACACGGCGTGATTCATGCAGCGTGTCCTTTAAAACGTAATGATGTAGCAGCTTCCTTGTTATTAACCAGTAAAAGGATTGAAAAAAGTGATGCTGGAACCGTTGTGAAAATAAAAGATTCGTTAAGAGAATTTTGTATCGCACGAGCCCAAGTCACAATGTTAGTTACTGATGGAGCAGCTACAAAGTCACTTGTCTTTGCGAGACTCATTAAATACCTTAGATAATTTACAAGCCGCTGTAGAAAGCTTGACGGATCCTATAGGACTAGATGTCGCTCAAAAATTTCGTACAGTTTTACTGAAAATAAAGAGTGCACAGAAGAGATAAAGGAATATCTGAATGACACTTATCGCAAATCCTACTTCGCTAGTTGTAGAACGATCTCTTTCGAAATACACGAAAACGTTTTCAGACCAACGTCGAAGGCTAAGTGAATCGACAATGGAAGCGCTGCATATGTTGCAGTTTTATGCGGCTTACCGGGACAGTAGTATTTTGTCGCAGTGACCATCAAGACGTCAATAAAAAGTAAGAATATATTTTTTAATAATACTGTATCTCACGTACCTACTTTTGCGCGATACGCCTCTGACGTTGCACTCGTTTGTCGAACCTTAATAATTATTGTTTACATATACATTCTGGTTTAATTGATGATTAATATTCATTAATTAGAATTATAATAACATTTGGGGTGATTGACAGGATAAAAGTGTGTTAACGACTATATTCAGATAATTATCTGTTATATTTTAAATACGTTCCTGTTAAATTTATTCAAATAATCGTTATTTCCTTGGCATTTTACTTTTCTTTTAACCCCAATATTGAATCATTTTTTTACATTAATAGAAAGTAACATTTGGTTTAATCAGCTAATGTTACTTTCTCATTTGTGATTAAATATTTAAATCACTTTTTACAAACCGAAGGTAAATATAAGATGAAATATGGTCAGCAAAAATTTATAAATTGGATTAATAAGTTAAACTTCGTTAAACGAAACATTTTACTGTTACCAATGGGTTCAATCGCTCCTGTCAACTTCTTTTTAAATACTTGATGCAATGAATACCAACAATAACATGTTATTTATTATTGCAATTTACAAAATTCTTATTAAATCCCTACATTATAAAACTTTAATTCCACAAACTAGTGGTGTAAGCGATAACTTAATATGAACTTTTTTACTCAAAATCATCCTCTCTACGCAGTAGCTTTGTTTGTTCCACTTATCATGATTCACCCTGTATATATTGTATATAGGGTCCATCGGTGACTTACCGACAAACTTCCCGGGACGGCAAACAATTGTAAAATAAACACTTTTCCCAAGTACTTTTTTGCTAAAACTCTTCAAAATAAGACGGTATTTAATAAATAAAACTATCGATTGAATCGATTTAAAAATAAAAGTTATATATATTTAAACATATCATTCATAATATATATAATAATTATATATTTATATCATAATATACATCCGAAATACACCTTAACATGTATAACTTATACTTAATTATTTATTTTATATATATAATTTCTTTTATTTAATACATTAAAATAATCCTTACGTATCTACAGATTTCTTCTTTATCCAATATTTCATCCTTATTGCATTATTTATTATTATTAGCGATAAAATTCATATTAAAAATAGATTTATCGGTATTATATTATCCAAGTAGGTTTGGGTGTATGTGTAAATATATATGTATGGAGCAATATTCAGATATACATACATATTTTTATTTAATTTACGTGTAGCAGTAATAATTTAGGCCTCGTCTTGTTTTATTTTTTTTTTATAGAATGGACGTCTATCTTGTTTCGGTTATGAGAGATTATCCCCATAGAACTTTGGCTGAAACAAAAACATGGGATGATAACAATATACCAACACATTCTAAAAATATCCAATGATTTTTAATATCTCCGTTATTTTGCAACTTTTATGTAGGTGATTTTAAGTAATATGATTTGTTTTTACGATTTATAACCTGTTAAAATAAATGCCTCAAGTTTAAGAACACCTATATATTTATGTATATTGAACAGCTACACCGAGCAACTTATTAACTGGTTTTGAAGTTATGGATTACAGCAGAGGATATTCAATATAACCAGGCAAGCTTCTCTATCTTGTTTCGACAACGTATTCATAAACAACCATCACTTTACCACTTACGTGTGTGAACCACATTTGTTTGACCATAGTGCTCAGCGAATTGAAATTCCAATATCCAAAGTCGAAACCTTACCTCAAGCAAGGATAACCTTTTCAGTTGCAAACATGGAGAACTTTCGAAAAGCCTTAAGTAACGAAGATTGGAATCTAGTATATATACTTAATGATCCTGAAGAACAACTAAACTTCTTTCTCGATACATTTATATACCACCTAAACATTAATTTCCCACTAAAAAAGTATTACCCTCAATGCAACACCCACTCATCGAAAGAACTGCAACAAATCCGTGAGACTCTAGGCCTTATATATGATACCTATAAAGAGATAAATGATTAAAGTATGTACAATTTATACAACAGATATAAAAAATTTTACCAACATTATGCTGAGCAACTGCTCTAATTTACGCCATGCAATAGCGGAAAATAACAACCCACGATTTACATGGAAAATAATCAATCAAGAAACCGGACACTTCAATAAACAATCACAAATTTCAAACAAGATAACTGCACAAGACTTCAATACTTACTTTAGCACGATCGCTGACAAACTAGTAAAAGGAATAAATAGAACCAATCGCATAAGAATTACTACACATATAAATACAAAATCTTTCTTTTTTGCTCCAACAGATGAAGTCGAAGTACTAGAATTAATACAGACATTAAAACCAAGAACAACACTGGACATATGCCATGTATCAACACAACTTATTAAAGCCGCGATGGAATACATAGTTGCACCCCTAACATCTACTGAGCGAGTGCATGTCTAGAATACGGGATCTTTCCGGCGAAACTTAAACTTGTCTATATTTAAAAAGGGTGACTTAGATCATATCAACAACTATAGACCAATATCCATTCTACTGTTGTTTTCGAAGATCATTGAAAAATTAATGGCAGTTAGAATTGAAAATTATATAATTAAAAATAATTACTTCTGCGAAAATCAATATGGTTTCAGACAAGGAAAAACACTAGCCAGGCTCTTAGAGACTTCTTGGTATTGGGGAGGCTTTGGGGACCATAAACCTCAAAATTCCCGGGGAAAACCTTTTGTTGCAAAAATGGAGAATTTAAAACCAAAATAAATTAATTGATATTTTAAACCTGAAAAACCTAAACCCTTTTGTACATTTTAAACCAAAACTTAATTTCCCAAAAAAAAAAAAAAAAAAAAAAAAAAAAAAAAAAAAAAAAAAAAAAAAAAAAAAAAAAAAAAAAAAAAAAAAAAAAAAAAAAAAAAAAAAAAAAAAAAAAAAAAAAAAAAAAAAAAAAAAAAAAAAAAAAAAAAAACAACAAAATTCTTGCCATTATATCCCCCAACATTAACCCATAAAAAGTTTACCCCTAACACCCCCCCCACGAGTGCAGCAAATCGGGACTTTTTAGGCCCTTTTAAAAATTTTCTATAAAGGGTTTATTAAAAATTCAATTTTTCAACAATATAAAATTTTTCCCATTTCTAAAATGTTTTTACGAAGAAAAGAAAATTAAAGCAGATTTAATTGGGAAAAAAATAAATTAAAAAAAACTTCTGAAAATCAAAATTTTCGACAAGGAAACTGCCAAAACTTTAAACTTACTTGAGTATGTGTAAAAGGTTAGAAACCATAAAACAATTAATCAAAATTTCTTTTTTTGGGGCTTGGGGCTAGGGCTTTTTCGACTGCATGTCGCATATTATATTTCTGCAAAAAATGGAACGGTATGGCTTTCGTGGAGTAGCATTGAAATTGCTCTAATTATATTTACAAGATCAAAAACAGTCAATGGGGAAAGGAGTGAGTGGAAAAATACAACTAGAGGAGTGCCACAAGGCTCGATACTAGGTCCCTTACTATTTATCATTTACACAAATAATTTACCTGTTCATTTAGAATGCAAAACTGTGATGTTCGCCGATGACACTACACAGGCTATTTCCAGTCAACCATCATCACAGATAAACACAATGATAAATGATCTTGCGGCAATGAACAAAGCGCAAATATGGTTTTAAACCCCAATGAACTAGCCCAAAATGAAAGTAAGGGAACATGCATTTTACAACTAGACAATGGAAATCCCCGTGATCGAAAAGTGTGGGTTTCCCTTTGGGACCCCCGGTTCATGGCAACCAAAATTTCAAACATTTGTACTACACTATCATGGGCCCATATATGCCAAAAGGAAGATAAAAAAAGCTAGACGAGACTGTACAAAGGGGGATACTTTGCTCCTTTCAAAAGGCAACGTATCAATTGAGATCTGGGACATTGAAAAAAAACCGGGGAAAATATTGGGGGAAAAAAAACCCCGGGGGCATAGAGGACATCCGCAGCTATGCACGTAAACCACTCTTCGGGAGATGGGGAATCCCCACTATAACTTGCATATTTATATTAAAAACTTTATCAAATGTGATGGCTAACATAAGTCAATACCAACGGCGAGCAGACAACCAAGAATACCAAACAAGAACAGCTAATTTGCTGAACATACCGTATTGTAGATTGGACATCTCAAAAACTCAACAACTGGGACTAGGAATATATAATCATCTACCGGCAGAGTTGAGAAGTCTAAGGGAGAAGGAACTCATTCGGCGGGTAAAGGAAATTTGTAAGAAGCCTTTTACACCATAGAAGAATTAGAATAGTCACACATGTAGTACCATGTACCTATATTTTCTCTTTATTGACGTTTTGTTTATTATTATTATTTATCGAAACATCAAGTGATTATAATTTCTTTTCCTCAAACCAACAGTCGCTTATCATTAAGAAAAAAAAAACAATTTTATATTTGTTCAAGCGACTAAGAAATCGAATTATTAATTTAAACAAGAAAATACAGCAACTAGCGTATATCTTGGCGATTGGTGGGGCTTTGAACGAATTTAAACCTATACTCGGTTCGCCCAAAAGATGCAGTAGCAACAATGGACATGGGAAAATCATGTCTTCCTAATAAATTTTGGTTGGGGGGTTCAAAAAAGGAAATTTGTTTTTTTTATTCTTGTTTTTTGATTTTTTTCCTTCTGTTTTTATTTTTTTTTTTAATTCTTTTTTTAATTTTAAAAATTTAGGATTTTTTTTAAAAACTTTTTTTCTTTTCTTTTTTAAAACATTTAAGTAAACCCCTTTTAAAAAAATATACATAAATTTTGGGTTTTTTTTACCTCAAAAGTTTTCTTTTTCTTCAATTTCCATCAAATTTTTGGGAAATTTCCCCTTTACAAAAAAGGGGAAAACATTTTAGGTAAAGGGGACAAGGGAGAGGAGTTTTAAATTTTAAAATGTTAAAAAACCTTTAAATTCCAAAAATTGTGTTTACAGAACAGTTTTTTTAAAAAACCAAATTGAGTTTCTTTTTTGGGAATCGGGAATTTGTAAATTTTTAAAAGGTTATATTTTTTTAAATGGCGCAGGAGCTCTTTAGTTATACAAAATACATAATTTGTTGAAAAAAAGTGCTTGATAATGAAATTACGTAAGGAATAACTTAAATCTTTTGTCCTTCTTCCTTTATTTTTTAAAATTAATTCCGTATTTTCCCAATAATAAAAATAAACAATTATACAACCAAATTTTTATGGAATTTAAATTTGGGAACCACCATCAGTTCAATTCAGTTTGCTTTTTTCTATTAGAAACGGTTTTGGGAAAGGGACTATTTATTTAATTCTACATATTTATCAATTTGGATCAAAAAAATTTTTTCTTTGAAAATATTAAAAATTGGTAAAAATTTTTTAATGGGTATCATATGTTCAATCAAAACTTTCATAAATTTTTAAGTATGTATGTTGGGCTTTTCGGTCATGACGTATATACGGCGTTGCTACTGCAGCTGTTGGGCAAACCGAGTATAGTACTCCCCGTTAACGCAGCTGAATGTCTTAACGACTGGTTACAGTGGCGTAGCAGAATGAGTACAGTGGGCAACAAAATTATTCACAGTCAATCGCGTGAAATTGTGTTTAATGTGTACTTTACTGAACAAAAAACCGAAGAACAGACACTTTAAAATATAAAAGAATGTGCTTCTCATGTAACGGGGGGTGAGGATTGTTCAAGAAATGAATGCAAAAACAAATCGTGGAGAAAATAAATTTCGCACTCCAAGAAAAAAACTGAAATTAGTTAAGTTGGCAGTAAATATTAATTGAAGAAATAGGTGAAATAGAACTTTCTCGACACTACTGATAATCAGGAGTATATTCCAGAGCCAATCGCTAGCGTATCTTCCCTCGCCCTACCTGCGCACAGGCATCCCTCCCGCTTGTCAAGAAATACGTCGGTTGCTATATAATCTAAAGGCGTCTAACCTCATCATGGGAGTTATTTTTGGATTTCTCATCTTCATCGTCTGAATTATCATCCGGTGACGAGTCATATCTGCGACTAGCTTCCTGCGCCCCGCTGTTCAGTAGATCGTAACAATGCGTGCAGACCCTCAACGGCTTCGAGCTCTGATTGGGCAGAACAAAACGCTTATTCGAACACGGCCCGCAGACGACAGCGCCGCACTTGCGACAGTGGTGCCTTCTGTTGATCAGCGTGAACTGTGTCTCCTTGCAATGCATGCATACTGAGGCTTCGCCATCGGGTACCCAAACGGCTGCGTGGACTTCAACGGCTTTTTTACCGCCTGGAAAAACGAAGTAATAAAAATTTTGGGAAATGTAAGATCAATTTTATACAAATTTTAAATAAAAATTTTTTAAATCCGTAGTCTAAAAAAATTTCAAAACTCAACATGAGGATTTTTGGGAAAAAATTCTGAATATAATTGCCACCTTACAGATGTTTCGAAAATTGCATAGTTGGGCTCAGTTGTTGTTTAACAGTCATTTATGTCAGTCGATACTAGTGTTTCTGTAAAAATGTCCAAAAGTTGTAAATTGCGTAATTTTGTCTTTAAACAAACTCCAAATTTGTAAATAAAAGCAATGACTAGCTTGTGAAATAAAACACTAAATTTACAAAACATCTTACAACTCTGTGCTTTAAAGGATGTACGGGATGGTCCAGATTTATCTATGACATTGTCACCGGTGATTTTTCAAGTAATTTTAGACCAGAAAGCTTTAATGAACATTTGCCTTCGGGGAGCTTTAGTTTTCAAGTCAAGATACAAGGAATTAAATAGTAATAAAAACAATGAAGTGTGTTAGAGACGACCACGGCCAATTAGCGTTAATTTCAATAAAACTTTCACAATAAATTGTCACTAGTTTGGTACTGTAATGTTTTAAAAGTGGTAAAATTGTTGAGAAAATCAAATTTTCGAGAATTAGTTGATTAATTATATCAACCGAGGGTTCGAAAGTGTTCTTAAACACTTTCTCGGCGATTTAGATGAACGTTAATACTAATTAATGGAATTTCAACGAAATTTAAAAGTGAAAATTGAAATTTTATGTTTATATTACATTTACTGCAAAACCACCAACCTTCACTTCCAACTTGAATTTATAAGATTAGATATTAACACGTGGAAACTTGCAAAAAGCCGAGTGTTACCTCATGAAACTTGCCCAAAAATCACAAATTTATTGGCGTCCTTCTACTGTTTTAAATCGCGATGGCGTTGTTTACCCCAAAAATGTTGATAATTCCTTTCCAAATACAATTTAACGATAAATTTTTGTTTAATAAACCTATTTATAAATTTGGGATAATGAAATGAATGATGGACTAGATGACTAAAAAATTAATGCTACATAATTCCACTGACAACCCAATAATAATAATAAAACTTACTGACGTTCTACATAAAACTTTATGAAAGATACTTAATATAGGAAATTGTGCTAGAAATACCTATGAATTTACGTTGTTATCTGTTGTAAGAAGATATTCTATTAATTTTGAGGATTTGCGATATAAAAGAAATCGAATTGAAAAGGAGTTTCTTCCCTACTACCCCACGTTTATCGTTGACTAGACTTATAATAAGTCCCTAGTACCTCCGCTGGAGAGCTCGTAGGCATGGGGAAGAGTAGAGGCTACCGAAAGAGAGCTAATAGTCGCAAGAGGGAATTTTACATTGAACGAGTGGCCATACTGAATACATTATATGTAGTACGTGCTGGAATGACAGCTGCGTTCGACGATGTAAAATTTACAACATTTCAGTACATACAGAATACTCTGAAAACACTAAATGCTATGTAAAAAAATGCAAGGGACCCTTTTTGGTCTAAATTGAAGGAATCTAACAAAATCAACAAAATTGTATTTTAGTCAGTGGCGTAGAAAATATTTAAAAAAGGGACACTACGCACAGATCTCCGCCACTGGATTAAATAACTTATCACCGGTAGAACCAAAATGTAGAGTTCATTTAGTATTGATACCATTTCAAATTTGGAATTATTGTAATTTTGCCATTTTTTTTTAATTTTTAAGGAACATTATATATTTAGAAAATATTCAATTCCTTGTATTTTAAAAGCTAAAGCTCCGAAGGCATATGTTTATTAAAACTTCCTTATCTAAAATTACTTCAAAAATCGCCAGTGACATTTTCATAGATAAAATCTGGACCATCCTGTATAGCAGATATACCTCTTTTTGTCATGCAAGTATTCTCGGTGGCGTCGTCTATAAAGTATAGCAAAATGTAAGAGGATTTCAATATTTCGATCAGGAAAAATTCCATAATATCAAATTTTATACAGTGCCGTCCTAAAGTGTCCCATCATACTAACTTTTGAACGATACAAGCTAGCGCTTTTAGAAAAAATAGGTCGATTTCTATTTTTTGTGAACTTTTGCTCCTATCGGCATTTCAATTGCACGTCAACATTCTTTGTTTAAATATAATACCCTGTATATCTTTGGAAAGGCAATCGAAAAGCAAATTCAACGATACCACATATGTTGTACTTAAACATAAGATTTATGACGATATGCAGCAATAAAGGTTTTGGTAATCTGTTTTTGTTGGCTAGGAAAGAGCGCCAAAATGTTTCTTGTAACTCCAGACTGATCTAAAGAGCTCGTTGCTAAGCAAAATAATCGTAACAATTGCCAAATTGTACAATCTCAATTTCAAAAGCGTAAATTATTCTTGTTGTTTATTGTTATTATATTATATCATAGATACAGTGTGTTCACAGATGGAGTTGACAATATGTATAATGGACAAAATATTTTTGAGTTAGAATTTAATATTTGAAAAATAAGTCCTGCTTGGTCTGAAACTTATTTCTAGTGTGTTTTCGATTTTTTAAAATCAAGCAAGCCTTTACAGATGAGAAACACTATTTTCGTTTCAGGTAAGTACCTTTTCCGGTCGCAGTATGCCGAAGAGTTACTAAGAAAAATTGTCCGGAATGAAAAATTATGGTGTGATGCATTTTTTTTTTGAATGATCGGCCTACTTTGATAAAATCCACTATTTGTCAATTTCGTTTCATGTAAAGTACTGTTTTCGTTTATAGTACGTGAATATGTTACTAAGAAAAATTGCTTA
>JAROYC020000010.1:29425652-29456551 GCA_029619255.2 Dynastes hyllus | reverse complement strand
TTCCACTGAATTGCTTTAAATTAATTACATTTAAAATTTCTGATTAAGTGAATTTTCAAAATTGACCAGAAAAGTTTGAACAATGAAAAATCATTGCCAAGCATGGGTGTCGAACCTAGTAAACTCCAATAATTTGAAATTAACAATTTTTGGAAAGAAGACGTAGTACTTACTTTTTCTCAGCAGATCGTCGATGCACTTGTTGATGTGGGCCATCCACTCTTGTTTCTCAGTCGCAGTGGCTGCGTAAACAGCAAAGGATTTTGAAGCTGTCCTTATGAGCCAACCATTCTGACACGCTAGAAAAAAGATTGAAGTTTCACTTACACAACCGACCACTGAAGTTAGGACAGCTTTTACAATTTTAAAAGTGCGAATTTTATCCTTAGTATCATTGTAAAAACTTCTACAACAAGGATAACAATAAAGTATTTAAGACGGAAATCCTCATTAGAATAAATGTTATAGAAAGAAATTTCAATTTATTCTAATAGCAGATAATAAAATCATTTCATTAGAAACGATATTTAATGAATGACCTGTTAACATGTTTAAAATAGAGGGAAAGGGTCTAGGCGTTGCCGTCGATATAACAAGGCCTAACTGCTCTGACGTTAGTAGGCTGTGACTTATATTGGTTTAGGTGAGCGATCAGCCATATTTATCATCTTGACGTTTACACGTTCATACCGTTTTTTGCGTTTTGAATTGGTTTACTCAAATTATATTTTTATTTTAAAAAAATACTGTGTAATGATATACCTGTAATGTTTTTCTAGTGTTGTACATGTGATAAAACCTTTTCTGAAACGATAAAAGCGTGACTCGGGCGGTCTATTTATAGTACTGCGGCGTCGGCTGTTTTCCAACAATGCATACTAGGATTTGTGAGTTACACTTTGTAAAAGAAGATATTATTTATTTTTCAACAGCTACAGATTCAAGGACCGGTGAAACTGCAACTGTAAGTTTAAACAATCCTAGTCCTAGTCATTTTAGGACCGCACTATATAATAAAAGTAGCCGCTTTAAAAAAAGAAAAGTCGTTAATATCAAGATTAAATTTAAGAAATAAATGTAATTTAGGTATTGTAATGGAAACAAATGTAATAAGGTAATAACAAATTCCAAAAATGGACAAATAAATAAAAGATATTTTGTATTGAATTTTCTGAATTGAAACAAAAGTTTGATTTGAACTACAAGAAACAGCAGCATATTGGTAATTTGTTGGCCAAAAAGTCCAAGAATTGTAGATAAAAATCCGAACATTTTTTATAATTGTATCGTGTTATAATATTTAAACCGGTTCTATTTCGATAGAGATCGATAATTTTTGGACAAAACTATATACAGTACCGTTCATGGAAGCTGACAAATTATATTAACTGTTTAGGAAAAAAATTTAAAATTATATAATATACATTTCTGTGAAGAATTATTAAAACTAACCTTTTCGGGAAAACCTTTTACATTTCAGGAAATATTTGTTATTATAAGACGGTTATCATAAAATATATAATTATGTTGAAACCCTAATAATTACAGTGACAATAAAGTTTTATAATAATCCTAGGAGGGTTAGCTGATTCACTCGTGTTACCTGGAAATATTCGTATCCCCCTTTATAAAGTATTATAACATTTGTAAGCGCAGTAGTTCTGAAGAGATTGTTATTGAAAGTATCTGGGGTTTGGCAAGTGAAAAATAAAATAATTTCGGTTTGACTGTTTAAAAATGCCCCGTTGGAAGCCTCTAGCTGTTTCAAAACGATCTGCTATTATTACCTTGCATTAGGAAGGGTACGCAGAAAGACGGATTGCGGATAAATGAAAAATAAAAAAATCTACAGTACAGGATACGGCAGTTCGATTTAAGACAACCGGTGACGTGCAAGATCGTAATTGGCCAGGACCGTCAAGAAAAACGACTCCTGCGGGAGATTTACGAATAAAAATAATTAGTAAGCGCAATAGAAGACTAACAACATCAGAAATTGCTGCAGAATTCAATAATGAGCGAGATTCAAAGTTTCTGTGAGTACTGTGGAAAGTCGGCTGAAAGAGACTGGGTTGCATGGGCGAGTGGCTTGTCGAAAATCGTTACTCCGGAGAGGAAATAAGCTGAAACGACTGAAATGGGCACAAACTCATAGAGATTGGAGGGTGGACAATTTTAAAAACGTTGTGGACTGACGAATCCAAGTTTGAGGTTTTTAGAAATAGACGGAGGTTTTCGTACGCAGATCAGAGGGAAAGAATGTTACGGGAGTGTATAGTTCCTACGGTGAAGCATGGGGGCGGGTCTGTAATGGTTTGGGTTGTTTTTTCCCTTTAAACGGAACAGGGGACTTGTCAAAATTGAGGGCATAATGAAAAAAAAAGAATATCGGAAAACCCGAGGAAAATGCCATACCGTCAGGAGTTCCCATTAATTGGTCGTGGATTTGAATTTATGCAGGACAATGGCCCCAAACATAAATCTAAATTGTGCACAGATTCCTGCAGCAAAAAAGAAAATGGAAAAAACCCCAAAAATTATGGAATGGCCGCCACAGTCCCCCGATCTGAACCCGATAGAGTTGCTATGGGAAGAATTTGACCGATGTGTTAGGAAAAAGTGTCCAAAATCGAAGGAACATTTGTGGACCATTCTCTAGAAGGTATGGACAAGCTTGCCCAATGAAACATTAGCAAAATTAGTGAATCGGAAAGCCGAGAATAGTGGCACAGTCCTAAAGGCAGAAGGTGGATTTTTTGATGAAAATTGGATTTAAATTATTTGTATTCATTAACTTTTTCCCTTTTTAATAAATTTGTGTTTGAAAATATGTAAAATCATGTAAGTAAGTATTAAATACATGGCCATTTGATATTTCTCTTATTCTCTTTGACTTCCGTACATTTTTTTGCTTGCACGAACTTCCTTCAACGGTAGTGTATATAAAAATAGCACATAAAAAATGAATGTCTACGAAGACCAGTGACTCACACATAAATAAAAAAAAAGCGGATGCATACTCATCGAAAGCTGATAAGATGAACTCGTTGAACTACTAAGCAATATATTTGCATACTCGACTTGTGTAAATGTAAACAAATAAAAAACGACATATAGTGTTAAATAATATTGTAAATATTTAACATAGAGCAGAGGAGGTAGATCATCGATTAATGACGTAAAAAACACTTGATACCTAACAAGAAAAGAGTGTCTACTGTTGTTTTTTCTTTGTTGAACTTTTAACAATTCAAATACAGTTAATACATAGTCAACCTAGTTTTGTAAATGAAAACCTTAAATCGTCTTTTGTTATTCTTATGGATAACAACTAAAAATGCTACAACACTAGCAGCCTATAAGAAAGATGAAATCAGTTTAGAAAAATAATTTCAATTTAGGATTTTGACTGCTTGTTTAATAATAAACGGAAATAACCGATTTTAATGAAACTTTGCAAGTTTTCATATCCCATCGGACTATATAAGAAACTTGTTTTATTGTACGCTAAGCAAACTATATCTTTGGAAAGTATACTCAGCATTGTCAAGGATTTTGATAACGGAATTAAAATTGGTGGATTTGCAAAGAAGTCTGTAAGAACAATCGTAAAAGATAAAGAAAGAATTATCGATGAGATGAACAGTGCACAATCTTTGAACTTAAGCATACTTCGTAAACGTCATAGTATTATTGCCTAGATGGAAACAATGCTAAAGTTATGGTGCGATAATCAAGTAAAAGTAAAGAATTGTCCAGTCAATAAGAACACCGTGTGCTATCAAGCTATGCTGATTTTTGAGAGGTTGAAAGAAGCTGGGAAAGTGGCCAAAAATGAAAAATTTGTAGCTAGCAACGGTTGGTTTAATCGATTTAAAACTCGCTGTAATTGGTAGAGTAACCTAATAATATAAGAATACGAAAAATTCATAAATAAACTAAACCGGTAGAGAAGCAGGCATGTAGTGTCGACCTTGAATATAAATCATGTTAAACCGCGCTGAGAGAGATTTCGTTTTAGTACCGGTTGAGCTGTTGCAGAGATTAGTCGAACGGTCAAGGTTATGTACTTACGTGTCGCTTTTGAAAATATAGCTGGTGTTTTTTGTGTGTTGTAGTATTATACCAAGTACATATAATTAGTGTATCGTTTCATATAGAACTAATATTTACATACCTAAGAAAACAATGGCTCGTAATAGATTTGCTACTAATGTACATAAGTATGTGTCACTTTTTCCCCATTTACAATATGACGGTAGTGCAGTTTTTTGCTTAATATGCAATGTTCGTTTGGCTGCATTGGACAGAACTGATTGCCAGAGGCATGTCAATGGTATTAAGCATATGAGAAATGTAAGAACTGAAATACCTTATACACTATTCCTCATACATTTATTAATTATGTTTACCTCTTGTAATCTTCCGTTGTCGTTGGTGAGAAAAGCAGCTTTTAAAACGTTTTGGCGACAATACGTTCCAAAGTCCCCATTACCCTCACAAACACAATTACAGAATCATTTGCCGCGAATGAAAGAGATGCTAGAAAATGTGTGTAAACGTGATTTGTGTTCCAAAAAAATATGGATTACCGTGGATGAGACGACCGATATAAAGAAAAACAGTATTGTGAATGTAATAGCTCGCGTTTTATCTAGCGAGAACACAGAACTTCCAAATCCTGTCTTATTTGTTCGCTTCTAAGCCTATCTATTTTTGTTACATCTTTCACCTTTCTCATATATTTCATCTCTACTATTTGTATTTTGCTTTTTTGTTGGCGTGCCAGTGACCAAGTCTCACATCCATATGTCAAGATTGGTTGTTGGGCAATTTAACACTAAGAAAACGAATCACAGCGCGTATTTCACGGTCGGCGGGATTCTCGATCGGCGGACATTTCAAATAGCGACAAACAAACGTAAACACGGTCGAATCTTTCTATAATGGCGTCTGTGGCTTGTCAACAGATGTAGGTACACAGCGTTCACGGTAGAAAAATTCAAAACGGTACTTACTTTAAAAACACGCCTCGTACTAAAATATGTCTTTGGTATTTAAGTACACACAAATACGCAACTTTAACAATTAAAATTATTTATTTGACCTAAATTTTAGATTCGTCTATCTGACCTCCTTTAGTTTTAATGATTACGTTGCATAATCGGGGAATTATTGCAACTAATTTTAACAATGTTTCCGGAGTTATTCAAGCCCATGCTGTCTGCAGTTTGTTCTGTGTCATCTGCTGAAGTTGGAGCAGTTTTTCTTACTGCCCGATCGAGTTCTTCCCATAATAAGCGAGGTGGCCATTTCATGATTGTTAGTGTCCTTTCTTCTTCTAACTGTTTTAAATATTGCTTACATAATTTTAAAGTGTGTTTTGAGTCATTGTCTTGTTGTAATACGATATTCTGGTCCAAAATTCTTACACCAGAGGGTATTGCATTTTCCTCTAAGATGCGTTTATATTGCTCTTTTCTCATTATGCCTTGAATTTTTACGAGAGCCCCTGCGGATGTACCAGCAAAACAACTCCAAATCGTTACCGAACCACCGCCGTCCGTGTTTGACGGTAGAGACTGTGCATTACTCAAGTGGCTCTAGGCTTTTTGCAGGCGACGTTTAACCGTGGACACGCCAATCGGTTTCGGAAGTACAGTATTGATTTCCATGACGATTGCAATATATTGAGCTGATGTTGTCACCCTTGGTCTACCACTTGTTGCTTTATTTAGAAAACTGCCACTTTCACTGTATTTTTGATGTTATAATCAACAGTAAATGGATTTAAATGTAATTTTCTAGCAATTTGACGATTGCTTATGCCTAAATTATGTTGTGCTACTATCAGAGAACGCATTTCAACACTAATTTCTTTCCTTTTCGGCATGCTTTAAAATTTGAAACGAAATTATAACTCTACTCGTTAAGAGATGTTGTCGCTGCTAACATGGAACGATTGATCGTAATTTAAAAATATTACTTGAAATAGCTTTATTATAGCGTCATGATTCATAGTAAAATTACCAACTGTTACATTTTTCCTGGAATTTCAAGAAATACGCTCTTTGTTGTCGCTATTACCTGCGCTTTTATGACGGTATTACCTCTCATACAGATAAAAGAAGTAAATAGACCGATATTATTTAATGAATTTAAGTGAATCTTACTGATTATTAGCATACTATTCAATAATACTAGAATATATTTCTTAAATACTTTCTGTGTATACAAAAATCTAAAATCCTCCTTCTTATCCCTAGACTTCTTATCTTTGTCCTTTTCCGTTTGTTTAAACCATTCTATTTCTTTTCTAGATTTCCTCTAGAAGTATTCATCATCTGACAATGTTCCATGTTTCTCGTTCACCTTGCCTTCATCGATTTCATCTTTCTTCCCATTACGCAGCATTTTGGTGAAGCTTAAATGACGTATATTTACTGTTTGTTGTCCGTTTGTTATCGCCATGACTTTTGCTTTGTTTTTATTCATCTTCATACCATTTTCTTCCAGTGTTTCATTCCATATATCTAATTTTTCTGTAATTCCTTCTCGTTGGGTGCCGTAATTACGTCATCTGCATAAGCACACTCTGAGATATCTACTATTTGTAAGCTTTTGTAGCCTATAAATAAGTTCTATATGCTTTGGTCGCATTTTTCTTAATAATACGATCCGTGAACACTGTAAGGACTCATTCCCCCACCTTGTCTTAATCCCTCTTGCGTTCTGAATACTGGCGATTTCCTATTTTTGTAAAAATACCATAGTTGAATCACCTTGTTCAGTTTGTTATCCACACCTTTGCGTTTTAATACGAGGTGTGATAAAAAATACGGCGAATGATTTTATTACGAACAAAGTAATAAGCTTATCCTTCAAAGTACTCTCCTTAGCGAGCAATGCACTTACCCCGACGTTGATTCCGTGATTAGAAGCATTTCTGGAAGGCTTCTGTCGAAAGGACCTTCAGTTTCTCCGTCGTGACCCTCTCAATGTCAGGAATGATGTCAAAACGTTTTCCTTTTAGTACGGTTTTTATTTTTGGGAAGACCAGCAGCCGCATGGTGCTAAATCCGGAGAGTTTTTCGGCCAAAAACTCGCGGGGTCCATTTTCCTGGTCTCTTTCTCCGTACATCATTTCGCAAATGTTGCAGTACGCCCTTGCCATATTCGGAGTTTACAGTTGATCCCCTTGGAACGAACTCTGATCGCACTATACCCTCACATAAAAAAAAACAAGGAGCATCACCTTGACGTTCGACTTTGACTGACGTGTCTTCTTAGGGCGAGGAGAGCCACCCGTTATCCATTGGGAATTTTGAATTTCCGTCTCGGGGTAATATTCATATGCCCAACTTTCATCTCCAGTTATAATATTCGCCATGAAGTCCGGATCTGCTTCAAGACGATCCTTCAATTCCGTATAAACTGACACACGATTTTCTTTCTGTTCGCCAGTCAAAAGTCTGGGAACAAATTTCGCACTCACTCGTCTCATCTGCAAATTATCGGTTAAAACGCTTTCCACGGACCCGCACGAGATGTTCAGTTCTTCGGTAAGCCCTCAAATAGTCAATCGCCTATTTGAACGAACCATTTTTGTCACTTTTTGCACGTTTTCGTCTGTTTTTGGGGTCGAAGGACGTCCCAAGCGTTGCTCGTCTTCAACCGATTCATTTCCCCTTTTAAATCGTTCATGTCACTTATAAACAGTCTTCAGAGACACCACATTATCGCCATACACTAATTTTAACATTTAGTGAGCGTCTTTGGCACTTTTTTGCAACTTAAAACTTGTTTAACGCGTTGTTTGCAATCCTTGATGCGCGATAGACACGGTAAACACGACCTCATCTTCCGACTTTGGAAGCAAACTGACAAGTCACAACTTGTTCAAACTTGACACTGACTATCTTAAAGGATCAGGCTATCGAACTTATTACTTCAAATGAATGTAGCATTAGCAGTTGCTGCTATTCACCGTATTTTTTCATCGCACTTACTTTCCACACTACTGTTCTCGGCACGGAAAAGTTATCATTTTCTAGGCTTTAAGGTATCTAAAAACCATTTCATACCAGAAGTGAAACGTTGCAATTGACACCGGCACCGGATTACGCTCCATCCACCCTAATTGATTTCGATTCGCGCGTGAACACGAACCACACATTTACACGTAAGTACGAACTTTTTGTACTCACGGATATCGAACGACACGCGTTTTGAGACACCAACATATGTATTTCACGTGATTTTAATAATACACGTGCAGTTCACATACGTGCCGTTCAGAAAAGGTTTGGACTAGTTCGTACCAGGCACATAGCTTCAACCGATGGACCAGGGAGTCATTAAAACATTCAAAGCTTACTACACGAGATGTTTGTTTGCACTTCTAAACGAAGCTATGACGCAAAATAGTGAGAAAACTGTTAAAGACTTTTGGAAATAATTCAACATTTTGGATGCCGTACGGAATGGAATGAAATTTCCCAAAAAACATTGAATAATTGATGTCTGGACGAATCTTTGTCAATTTTTCTTCAAAAACGAGACAGAAACAACGCCAGAAACTGATCATGTCGCTCGTATGATAGAAGAAGTTAATCTTGCCAGGCAATTATATTTAGAAGTCAATGGTGATGATGTCGACGAGCTGTTGGATTCACATAGTCAGGAGCTGACAATTGATGAGCTGCTAAAGATGCGTGAAGTATCCAACACTTCAGACCCAGCGCCACCAGAAAAGCACATGACAATTACAAGCTTGACAGAAGGTTTTAGCTCAATTAAAAAGGGCTTAAGAATTTTAGAAAACATAGATTCCAAGGAAGAAATTCTGTGTCGTCAAACAAACTTGTTAGATTTTATTAAGCCATCAACGTAAATGTAACTTTCATACTGCAAAAAATTAACGAAAGCTAATTTTTTCAGTATTTTTTATTATGTATAAAGAACTGCAATTTTATTAAATTCTTCTTCTAAATTAGTGTTTTTTATTTAGTCCTTGGTCCAAATTGAACAAAATTAATATTTATATCCCGACTTACTCGATTTTCATCAATATAAATGATAGCATAAAACCAATAACCAATAAAAATAAGCTAAATTGAAATGTTTATGGAAAGACTTCTGGATGAATTTCTTAAGGCCATACATATTGTGGATATTACATAAAACATTATTCCAGAAATGTTAGTAAATGTTCAACAAAATACAAGGAATTGCATTACAATTTATATGAAAGAAAATGGTGCTCACTGCTTGTCTTTCAACATTTTTTATTTGAAAACTTTTCTTCTAAATTGCTCAGGAAAGGAATTACCTTCCATCCACGCACTGCTTTTTGATTAGAATACAAAATTAATTATATCTTTGGAACAGTACATTTATAGACATACATTTATTAAGACTTTTGTGTTTATTTTAACGAGTACTTTGCACAAATAAAATATGTCATCCTTTCATCTAAACACCCTGTATTAAAGCTATTTAAAAACTACTTACATATATCGTCTTCTAAACTTTCCAACTTAACCTCTTCTAATGGAATGATGTGTTGTTTATTGTATTTTTTCTTATTAATAACTATGTTTCCGTACACTAAGATGTGGATTAAATGAAAAGGTACTAAGCGCTGGGTTTCTTCGGCACATTTAAGTCAATACCTTCCCCAACCAGTACTACGACCTGGCTCCATTGTGTGGCCCATCAAAAGCAATTAATTTTTTAATGCTTCTGTATTATTCTTGTAATTACACCTACTCACCTGCCCTGAGCTGCCAAAACAGTTCTCCACTATGGATATTCTTCGGGCATTCGCCTCACTGTTAACTGAAAACGACGGAAATATAACGTTTCTTAGACGAAATTACGGTGAAATAAATTAAGATAACTGTGCCGTTAGTGCGTATTGTGATATGAAAAATTAATTAGACCATGAAACCATGAAGTGATATTAGGATGGCTAGCATATTTTCATAGAGGTGTAATTTCGATCGGAAATAATATGATTTTTACCTAATCTATCCACCATTTCGGCCGTATACGTTCAGATTATCCCGCGAAGACGATTTTCCGAGTGAATTTTTCGCTAAATAGCACTCATAAGTTAAAATTCATAATTTCTAGCATCGTCCATTACGTTACTTTACTAACTCAAAAAGGAGACTAACCTTGAGTAGCTGTCAGTTTTTAACTACCGTCGACTTAGTTAGAGGGCGCTCGATGTAAATAGAAAGCAAAAAAGTGTTCAACATGTGATAAGCTTTATCTTCGATTATCTTTGCAATTATCGCTTTTCCTTTGAATTTAGTTTACGTGTTTGCCTAAATTTATTTTAGTTCTGTGCTATTTATCTTCTGGTCTACATCATTTTTGGATTATAAACACAATTCAAGCGGTAAGTATGTATCAAATCTAGTAGGCTATCTCTAATTAATTAATATACCGGGCCATTCAAATATGTTTGCTATTGAAATTTGATCTGAGTTAATTGATGCATTTTAAATGTTGAATAGAGTCTAAAAATAGAATGTAGGATAGTATATATAGTTGTACTAATAGTGGGACGTTTGGAAATTTTATATACTAAACATACAAGAAAATCAATTTATATGTTATCTAAATATTTATTTAATATTTAAAGAACTGTCAATACAGATATGGTACTGATAAATAGATAATCAGTATTAAGATAGTAAGACTCGGACTTCGTTTAGTATTGTTCTAAAACATGTAAAGCAATTAAGAATTTACCCAAATTTTGTGTTTATCACCGAATTTTTTAAGTTTTATTAATCAAATTGGATTAAATTACGAATATATAATCTTTGGAATGCTGTAGGTGTTTTGTATCAAAAAAATATATCCCTGCTTTTAAAAGTCAATCTAGTTGATTGATTGATTGATTTTGTCCATAAACCAGCGATTCTCAACCTGTGGGGCGCGAACATATCCAAAATAAGAAAAAATATTAAAAAAATTATTTAATTTTTCTGTAAGAAAAGCAATAAAATACATTCTGACATCATAAAAAATAAAATACACGTTTACATTGATATAATACACTTATAAATAGGATTGTATTAGTACTGCACAATGTATTTAATAATTAACTTCTTCAATATTAAATTAAAAACAAGTTTAATAATTATTAGTGACTCCCTTGGGTCTGTCCTGCAGAGCAAAGTTTCTCGAAAAAAGATTTAACATTAGAAATTGACACTCTCAGTTCTTTTTCTATATTTAACTGAGTTGTAAGTATATTTTGTTTTCAAAGCAGCCACCGCAGAAAATCCGGTTTCGCATACGAAATGTTATCGTTTTCAGTGCAGAAAACTCATCATCCAAAGTCTATGAAGATTTCTTTTTCAGAAGTTGAGAGACCTTCGGAAGTATTTTGAAATGGGTCCCTAACCCACTTCTAACTTCTTACAAAGTTGTCGTCAGCAAGGAAATACTTTTAATGACTTTCAATGGTTACAAAAATAACTTTTATATGTTGTTCTTCAGCCTTGTAAGTTTTAACACATTCCTCCACATTTGCACACATTTCTGTTTTTTTTTTTGCTTTACATATCTGCTCCACAATTCCATTTTTCTACAAAAAGCTTTAACTTTATCATTCGTATCCAACATATGAGTGTTTGCTCCTTAGAGTTGAAGATTTAAGGCATTTAATTTCTCGAATATGTCCACCAAGTAGCACAATTTCATCACAAATAATCACCTCGAGACTTCTCGGCTTCCGGTCGGTTTTCCTTTTCTAGAAAAATGGCGATTTCATCTCTTAATTCATAAACACGTTGCAAAAATCTCCCACGTGATAACCATCTTGTCTCGCAATAAAATAGTAACGATGAATGTACTGCACCCATGTCTTTACAAAGTGCAGAAAAGATTCTTGATTTTAGGGGTCTCATTTTTATATAATTTACTACGGTTACAACCGTCGTTAGAGCAATATTCAGACCAGAACTCACTTCTTTGGAAGCCAGAGCTTCTCTGTGGATCATGCAATGTGTCCAGACACACTGTGGAGATTTTTTTTCACAAGTGCTTGTATACTTTGGAATCTTCCAGACATTGTACGAGCACCGCCGGTGCATATTCCGACGCAATTTGTCCACTCTATGTTGTCCTCGTTTACAAAATCATTTAAGATAGCAAATAATGCAAGTGCTGTTGCTTTGAGTTCTATTGGTTTGCAGAAAAGTAGTTCTTCTACTGCTGACATACCATCACAAAATCGAACATAGGCAATTAAATGAGTGTCTGTATTTGTCGCGCAACTTCCCGAAAAGCTAATGCTGTACATCTTCAGCTATGTCACCAATTCGACGATGAGAATTGTGATTGAAAATTGTGTCGCCAATACTAAAAGGTTGAGAACCACTGCCATAAGCAGTTAGTGGTTATTAGTTTTTCTCAAACAGGTTAGTTTCCTTGATCAAGTTTAGCGTATCTGCGCATTCCTCTTATTACAAAGACAAAATCTGCATAGGGGTTCTTTACAGGCCCTCTTTTTGTACAGATGTCTTCTTAAATAATTACGTCCTGTTAATAGACATATTGCTGTCCTAAATTGAGTCCTATTTATTGCAAGTATGAAGATGGTATGATAAATGTTTTAGATTTAGTAAATTTATTTCTAGACATAATCTCCTCGTGGCTCATTGCACTTAGTCTATCGATGTTCCAACTTTTTGAGCCATCCAAATAATAGAATCTGTCGAAGTCTGCAAATCAGGCTTCTGCTTCGGCAATGACCTCCTGATTTGACGTGAATCGCCTTCCGCCAAGCCATTTTTTAAGTTTGGAAAAAGAAAGAAGTCATAGGGAGCTAAATCTGGCGAATATGATGGATGGGGCACCAATTTGTACCGTAACTGGACTAGTTTTGCTATCGCAATTGTCGATGAGTGGGCCGGGGCGTTATCATGACGCTAGGGAATTTTTTTCTTCACTAGATGGGGACTTTTTCTCTTTAGTTCAGCGTCGAATCGCTCCAATAAATCGACATAGTTCTGCCCCGTGATTGTCCTTCCCTTCTCCAAATAATCAATTAAGATTATGCCTTGCGAATCTCAAAAATCGTCGTCATAACTTTTCCGGCTGATGGAATCATCTTCGCCTCCTTTGGTTCTCGTTCGCCGGGAAAGCCCCATTTTGGTTTGCAGTCGTTGGAGATCTTTTAATGGCTCCAATTATGCATAGACTTATCAGTTTCTGAATTCTCGAGAGTTTAGTTATAGCATGCTTCTGTGTGACCTTGGACCATCAAACCAAGCAGCCATAAATTGTCAGATCTTATGGTTTAAGTCCCCATATTTTCCCAACTGTTCTGCAACCTGTTAGTAACGCCCTCTTACACTTAGCGGTTATTTTTTGAAGTTGCGAATTTCAGGTTAGTTTAGAGTCCAAGTGTTCTCTTAAGAACTTCGCTTTTTGACCGATCTATATTGCTTTGTTACAGAGAGTCTTCTTTTAATGAAGGCTAAGTGCCATTTCAGCACAGTTTACTCTAAGGTTCTCCTTGCACCATATTATTATATAAATCGATACATTTGTACAAAATTTAATGGGCAAGCCGCCCAATTACCGATTAGTCAAACGTAAATTGGGCGAATTGCTGTGCCTGAAATATTCTATACATGTTCAGAGTTCCGTTTAGAGCAGGTGTCGAGTTCTAATATGAAAAAGCTACCGTGGAAAGTGCCATATGGAAAGGATCTGTAAACGTCAACAATTCATGTAAAATACTATTTTTTATCGTTTTCTTTTCGTTTCAGATGTCGCATCAAAGTCACGGTATGCCACCTCTACCACCAGGTGCTTATCCACCACCACAGCAAGGGTCATGTCATGCTGGTTGGTGCGGTACTCAGCCGCCAACAGGCAATCAATACCCCCCACCACCGTATACTCCTCATGGTCCAACGCCACCATGTTGTACTCCCCTAAATCCTCCATTTCCCCCACCACCAGTGCACGGTGGTTGTCATTGTGGAAAGACGAAGAAACACAAGAAGCATAAGAAAGATAAGAAAGAAAAATGCGAAAAGAAGAAAGAAAAGAAATTAAAAAAGAAGAAGGAGAAGGGCGATAAATCATCATCGTCTAGTAGTAGTTCGAGTAGTAGTGATTCCGATTGAAATTAATTTTGGGATTATTTTATAAGTACACAAGTAATATTTTCAATTATTAAATCGAAAAAAGATAAACAGTTTTTTTTAGAAACTGATTCTAATTGACAGTCAGTGTTGCCGATATAATGGTTTTGTATACAAAATAGTTACTAGAAAGCTACTAAAAAGTAAGTTATATAAGCGTGAACTAGAATTTAAAAGCAAAAAGAAAGATTAAATAAGCTGAAATCAAATAAAAATGTGGTGCTCTGTTAAAACAAACAGCAAATTTAATTTTTTCAATATAAAACTCGTTCTAAATTATATATACATACCTACCTGTGAACAACTGTGAAGTTGTCTATGATAGTATAATAGCATATCTAAACATCATCTGTCATTGTCATTTTAAAGTGGTTAAAACTTTCACAAAAAAGAAATTTGTTTTCCTAATTTAAATTTAACATTTCATAACGTATTACTTTTAGTATTCATTCCACTTTTGTAATGAATTTGTTTGGTGTTTATTAAATCGTAAGGAAATACGTATTTTATTTATTGAATTGGACCTTGTTGGAAGTTGCTGTCCACGATGATTTTAAAGGCTGTTTTACCCGACGCATAATTATGTACTCTTTCGGCGATTTTAAAAGGGTATATTTTGCAAAATAACGTCTTACAAAAATTAAATTGAAAGAATAGAAATTAACTTGAAAATTTGCTGAAGGTCTTTTGAATATTCAAACGTGAAGTATAATTCGAATGCTACCTCGCTCGAAATTGCTTTTAAAATGTGAGCGTTTACTACCGTACTTGATCACTTATTATTAGAGTTTGTTAAAAAGGTGGTACCGAATGGCAGTAGCGTAACGGTAGCAGCGTGGGTAGGGGTAATTTTCAACTCGTAATCGATCTCGACAGTACCGCGAGAGAGCTCAAAGTGACAGTACGCTGCATAAATAAGTGCGGAGATGGGACGCCCAAAGGGTACGCGTTCCCTTCAAATGTGAATAAATATCTCGGGCATTCCTGGATTAGTCCGCATAATTTATTGCACAATATGCAATAGCGGATTGCTAAGTCGCGGTAGGTTTGAATGTAGAAAACATTTGTAAAAGTAAACGTCATGTATTGATTTAGAAACAGTATTCCATACTGGCAAATTTTTTTATATGATTTTTATTTTTATGTGAAGTGTGTGCATCCACATCTGGTATCTAATGATACTTTCAGCCTTTTTGAACTAAGTACGTTTCCCTCATGGAAGCTGCCAACAATCTATGCAATTACGATACAATTTGCCACGTGCAAGGAATGTATAAAAGACGGATTTGAAAACAAGAAAATCTGCCTATGTGTGGATGAAACTGATGCTCGAAACACAGCGTCATTCATGTTGTAGCGTCTTTAAAACGTGATGGTCCGGTAGCTTCATTGTTGTTATCCAGTAAAAGGATTCAGAAAACTAATGAAAACGGTGTCAAGATAATAAAAGATTCGTTGATAGAATTTTCTATCACAGGAACTCATGTCACAATGTTCGTTACTGACGGAGCCGCAACAATGCTGAGAGTTGGTAGAATATTGAAAAATATGTACTCCGACTCTTCTTTAACATGCCCCTCCTTTTTATGTCACCTTAGCGAAACCATTCGAAAAGTATCCGATGGTGGATAAGTTAATAGCATCTACCAAAAAAGTGTTCATCAAATTTCCCAAACACATCCGTGTATTAAACAATTGTGTATTCAAAGTACCACTACCCTTTCAGCCTGTAATAACGCGATGGGGAACGCAGAAACCGGGCGATGTGCTTACTATCAGAAATATTTTTAAAGTGAAGAGGTGTCATCTTGGAACTTGATTCTAAATGATTCTGCAGCAGTTTGAGATAGTCTTACGTCTTTCCAATTCGGACGTTCAACAACAAATAAATGAAATTTCCGTGAACTATTCTGAAGCTGCACAAGCTTTTGAGCAATTAGAAAACAGTCACTTATCTCCACGAAACGCATCAAATTGCATAAACAATTTACAAGCCGCTTTAGAAAACTTGACGAACACTATAGGAGTCGATGTTGCTCAAAAATTTGGTGCAATTTTAACGAAAAATCCCGATTTACAAAAGGTTCGGTCTATAATTGAAAATCAAGAGTGCCCAGATGAGGAAAAGGAATATCTGACATTTGCAAATCTTACTTCACTAGATGTCGAACGATGGTTTTCGAAGTATACGATAACGTATTCACAACACCGTCGACGGCTGAATGAATCGACAATGGACGCGTTGCTGATGCAATTCTACGCAGCTTACCAGAGCCGTTGCCAATTGCCACAGTGGACATCAAGACGACAGGAAAAGGTAACAATATTATTTTTCACTAATATTGTATAGTACGTACCTACTCTTATGCGGTGCGCCACTGCCGGTACCACCTTTTTAACAAACTCTACTTATCGAGTGATATTTAATTTGCAAAATCATTGTAGTGACAAAATAGGATTTATTCTGTACCTGTTTATAGAAAAATATTACATTAAAAACGAATATTTACGAGGTGAAGAAAATGAAGGGATACTGATATTTTCCGTCTATTGCTAAGGATTGAGTATGCTTTTATTTTCTATGTTGTCTGAAAAGCCAGTTTTATATGCACTCTCCTCTTGTAATCTTATCTTTTCATTAATTCCATAGTAATGTCAATGGATTTAAATTTAACTTGCCAAACTTTCGGCATATCCTCAATACCAAAACCTGTCTTTCTAAATCTATCCGCGTCTTGCTGTCTTTAATGTAGGCAACTTATTCTTCCCGATACCAATTATTTTACTATGTTTTAATAGGATTTTGAATGGAGCCACTCTTACTGTTTACACCTACATTATTAACAATTTTGCCGTTAAATATATTTTTGTTGCTTTGTTCTACGTTTTTGTTTAAAACCTAAACCAATTTGGATCTTCATTTGCTGTTATGTTTTCTTGGAAGTTTTGGTTTTCGGTTGTTGGCAAAATTGCTTTGTTTATATGTATCCAGATTTTCTATGCTAACATCGATTGTGTCATTATTTGTATGAGAACAGCTAGTTTTATTTTCATTCAAAGTTAATGATTTTATTTGTTTTTCTGAGATTTCATTTTGATTTCACATAGCTCCGATTCTAAGATGGTTTTGAGATCGTTTAAATCTTCAATCATTTCATAATCCAACTATTTTGATTGATTTTCGGAATCTGAAATATGTTTTCCGTTACTGGGTGCTAGTGGCTGATCATCTTGTGATAAAACGTCCATGGATAGTTTCAAATATTTAGAATTAATGTTACTTAACTATTCTCTGTGTACAATCCATCGTAGAGTCCTTCAATTGGTTTTCCAGAATCTTAAGCTGTCGCTTTTTTTTAACATTTATCCTTGTCCAGACTTATACTGTTTATCTGACATGTTATTACAAAAAGTAGGGGAAAACGGATGGGGAGAGACGAGATATTCTTCTATTTAATTCTATCTTACTTCTATTCTTCGAGGTTATGTTGTCGCAGCAATATATTTTTCCTTTGACGTCAACATATAAACCTCTAACTTATAAAATGCATTTAGTGTAATACATTTTCTAGCATTTAAAACAAATTTCAAAACCTGTAACTTTTGTACACAATTTACATGTCAGGTATGAGGAGCTACTGATTGACGCCATCTTATTTCTCAATCTCTTTATAGCGGTGTGATAACTTTAAATAATAAAACGCCAAGGCCAGGGAGAGGAAGACTAAAGCCTGTAAAGGCTCTGAAGGAATCGAAAATGGGTCATAACGAGGATCACTCGGACCGTACTTGGGTGAACGTCACTTCACATGGCGCTAATGACAACTACATCCGATGTTGTATTTTTAATATCATAGTACATAATAATGCATGACGCATGCAGACTTTGTATTGTTGAATTCTCTATTTGTCAAAAGATTGCATCAATTGTGTACCGTGCAGAAATCGTCTGTAAATGTGGCGAATCGGGGTAAATTACCCCAAACAGGGTAACAATGAACATTTCGAGAGTAACGGAGACTCATAATAAAACATCTAATAAAGAAACAACTGCTGTAAAAGCTTTCGATATCGTACATGAAGAAGCGGTCAAAAAGTTGTTGCAGCAGTGACGTAACTACCAAAGTTTGGCCCCCACGCAAGATCCTTTAAAGATTTATTTATCATAACAGGAGTAAAACCATAGAAGATCGGAAGGCCCACCTTGCGTCTAGGGCCCCTACGCATTGCGTGGGTGTAGCTACGCCACTGCCTTTAGCAACAACTTATCTTTGTTCTGCTTATTTTGTTGCTTATTGCATTTTTGTTTATTTTCACTTTAGCAGAGAGTTCTTTTATGTATTTATTTTTTTACATCATTTATTCTTTACTTTAATATTTATTTATTTAATATTTCATATATGCTGCAATAAAATGTTTTAATTTTGAATAATTTTTCATTTTTCACTTTTAAAACCCAGGGGTAATGATAGGAAAACCAAATCAATATTGGGCTAACGACTAAAAAAGCTCGCCAACCACTGGCTTATATGGTCCTATATAACTTTGTCCTGTTCGCTGAACGATGCCTAATTTTACGCAGGTTTATGCATCGTGTAAAACAGCATTGAAATAGGAATTTTAAAAAGAAAAAGAATTAAATATATTAAATAAATAGTACGAAAATGTTGGTTGTATTCGTCGTCGTTACAGGCATGCAAATCCTCAAAAAGAAAATATCCTTAAAATTGTTTATAGTAATAAAGCTCAATCTAAAATTTAAAATAACCATAATACCATTAGAATGAAGCTACACTTTGATGCCGAAACAGGGAAATTAACTTGGATAAATAAAATACGAAATTTGTCTTTTTGAGGTTAAGCCGTATTTAAATGTAGCATTTCATAACCTATTACTTTTTATATTCATTCTACTTTTGTAACGGATTTGTTTGGTGTTTATATTAATAATAAGTAAATGGGTATTTTATTTACTGAATTAGATGAAATTTTAAAATTTAGACGTTAAAGCTTCTCAAGTTATCGATAGTTTGTTTCTGTGTTGTCTTGAATTATTAATAAAACACGTGGTTGCATAAAACTGTTTATTGCACTTTAATATGACTTACATGACTAACATGTTTCTATTGGAACCGTCTTGTACTTACTTGCTAACTTACGTTAACGGTTTGGATGCATTGGACCATTATTATGGCGGGAATATTTGAATTATTGTTATACAAATATATTGTCTAACACAGTTTCTATGGCGATATTAGCATTTTTATACAGTGTGGGCCTGCAGTGTCCCCCGCCCATGCTAATTTTTGAAAGACAGAAGCTAGCGTTTTTAGAAAAAATAGGTCGATTTCTATTTTTTGTAAACAAACTTTTGCCGTTAGCATTTCAATTGCCGTCAACCTTTTTTTTTTAGTGTGGCGTTTGATTACGTGATGTTTATTTGGTTGCCTAATTTAGAGATGCCAGTGCAGTTTAGTCTCAGTCGATAAGCAGGAGTAAATATTACGTAGTTAAGGGGCCGCTAAAAGATTACAGGGAGCGCTCAGTCGGTAACAAATTAGTTTTGCATAGGTTTTGTCGCGACGCAAATTTCCATCGTTAGATCTAATTTTCACATTTTTTGACGAATTTTGGGAATATGGTAGAAATGTAGCAGCAAGGGGTCCACCGAAACCAGTAAAATTTTGAAAGTGGTCTACGAGAAAAAAACGTTTGGGAACCTCTGCTCTAGTGCAAGACCCTAATATAATTAATTAATTATTGTTAATAACAACAAAAATTGCAATAAATATTATAAATAGGGTCTTGCACTCGGCCTTGATATGAACATTACTGTGGCAAAAAATGACAATTAACAATGCACTCGTTTTTGCAAAACCTACGAAAAACTAGATAATTAATTGTGACGGCCATATTGAAAATGATTCATAATTTAGCCAGCAAGCACCTTCAGCAACTGTCCGTAAGATGGCGCCACTTGCAAAATATTTAAAAGCGGATTTACTCATATTTGCTTGCAGGTGTTTAATTATTAATTAAACACCTGCAAGCCTCTACATACATATATGCAACTTCACCAGCATTTTCATTTGAAAATTTTAAATTGGCAAAACACATCCTAACTGAATAGGCAACTCATCAAACTTAACACACCCCACCCAACATTTTTTCTTCTTTTCTTAATTTAGTACTGTTAGCGACATCTATATTCAAAAAAATTTCTAAATTTCCGCCATATTGGATGTAATGAAATTTTGTATGTTTTAACCCCCCCTTAAGTATTTGTACCAGCGTTGCCGGAAGCAGTGCTAAATTTGTAGTACTTTTTTAGTAGTGCGGTACCAATGTGCTACTTTTAAAAAAATGTACTTTTTTTCATTCAATCATTCAACTAAAACTTTTAGATGCAAAAGAAATTGTACACCTGCTATGTTCCTCTTTTGTATCTATAAATTTTCTTATTAACATTTCTCCTAGTCATTTTAATATGCATTTATGTACTGAAAAAAATTATGTTATCGTTTTGAATAGAAAATAAAGAAAAAGTGGCGGAAAAGATATAAATTAAAGGTATTACTAATTTGGCATAATAAAATCCTAAAAATAGGCGGTTAATTGATTATTCGAAGAGGTCAAATGATGTCGTTTGGGTAAATATACGTTATAAATAGAATGTAGAAGCAGCAAGTGGAATTAGCGATTTTCAGTGCTCTTTTTTTTGTCTTGCCAAAGTACTTTTATGTTGGTACCTCCGGCAACGCTGATTTGTACTGTTTTTGGTAGCAGTTAGTCAAAAAATTTATGTTATAATTTTTAATAAATAACCTCCAAATAATTAAGTATTATTTTATTTTAAGAAACATAACAACATGAGTAATCTGAAAACAGAAAGGTATTGAAATAAAATAATGGAAATATTAGAAAAGCTACTATTGCATTTTCCATGTTTTTATTCCTATTTTCAGTATTCTCGGAAAAAGTTAGTGTTTTTTTGTTAGACTTGGTTAGATTTGAATAGTTGCGTTGATTGTACTGATTAATTTGATAACTCACGGGTTACAGGTATGCAAACGTTTGAAAACAAATTTCCTAAAATTTAGTATTTAAAATAGCAATAATATAATTAGAATTACGCTACTTTAATGCCGAAACAGAAAAAATTAACTTGAATAAAATAAAATAAGAAGTTCGGCGTTGTGAAAAGTTTTATTTTAAGTCAGGCGTCACGTCAACTGTACTTTTCAGTGAATGAGATAGTTATATCTCCTTTTTTTATCTTCACTTTTCTAGAAGCTACCGGCCTTTCTTCTTCCGCGTTTTCAATAGTAGCATTACAGGGCCTTGCAACTGGTGAAGACCCCGAATTTGGTCGGCCATTACGCTAAGGGTGGGGGTTATAGGGGTATTGATATTGGCCCGCTTAATAACTGCATGGCGATGTGCTTATAAAGGCATTGTGATGAAATAAGGACCTGGAAAAGGAACAGTCGTTAAGCAAGTGAAACTGTCGAAGATGTTGTATAAAAAATTGAATTCTAAATAAGGTTTCCAACATGAGTCCAATGTTGCTAACATAGTGGAAATTCCATTAAATTTAGTAGAATATAATTTTATTTAGGGAACAAACATTTAATTTAGAGGTTAGTTATATTTTATGAACATATTCCTCTTGCAAGCAACATTGATTTTAGCTAGTTTCAGTTATGGTCCAATTGCCGTGGTCATATGGAGCCTGTGTGCGGCTTGTGGTGTGATTGTATTTATGTGGCGTTTAAGTAACAGCTTATACCGATGACGATGTGGCGAATTAATTAAAAATAAAATATGGAAGGATGAGTTTTATAGATTCAGTTATGAGAAATATTAAGAATAAAATGCAAACTTTGTAGGGGCACCGCAATTAAATGTAGCGATAAACAAAATAATGAAGATTTTTCTGAAACAAGTGGCGACACTGGGGATTCATCAGCAATTTTGTACCGTGAAAATTATGGAAACTTTACCATGGCAGGTTTAATAAAGAATGTCAACACCAATTTATTTAATGGAAAAGAAAATTAAGTACAGGAATGCAAAGACTTAATTTTGAAAAAGGTACAATCCCGTCATTAAATTTAGATATTGTGTTTGTAGAGTAATGTTTTGTTTTGTTTTTTATCAATTATATTTAATGGAATTTGATTTTTGTATCAACATCAATCTAATATGTTAAATGGAATTATATAAAAACCGGACTGATTTTATTTCCTTTAAGAATAACCTTTATACTTGGCTTTTACCACTGTCTGTATAGTAAACATGAGTAATGTAACGCCATCTAGTACACAGGTGGTCAAATTTAATACGTTTAACATTGAAAGTTGGTACGAACACATTCTTCCTGTTGGCAACACTACCTAAAATACTGACAATGGACACAGAGGTCAAGTGAATACAGCAATCGTTACTTAAGCTTGTTTTTTTATTTTATAGATGCAATTAGATAAATATTTCAAGCATTTCATGTTCAACATAACTCCCCAGTATTTCAGCTTTCCTTACACATCTATACTTAATTAATCGATTGAGTACATACCCTTTATATGGCACTATAAGTCGACGGAAAGACAACGATGAACAAAATGAATGTATACGATAGTTTCAATAAAAGTAGATAAGCCATAATTTAGACGATCTAAGATAAAAGTTTTAGATATGGGCATTTTGAGATCTTTGAAAACAAATATAATATATGATTATCATTATTGGATTTCAAAGTATTTATCTTCAATTGTATAGATAATTACTTATCTATTACAATTATCCACATTTCTTTATATATAACGCTTTTGCAAGAAATCCATTAGTCTGTCAATTGTTGCAGTTCCGTTGATTTTCATCGCTCTCCTTTGGTATGTACGTAATTTTTTAATTCTAAAATAGATCTTCGCACTGTGTATAAATTTATATAAATCTAAGTCAAAATGTGGTGGTGGAGTATTGATATTGTTAGAATCGCTTACTAACGGTTGGCAACAATTGTGATGAATAGAGCGGGCCAAGAGCGCCACGCGCCAGGTTCGCAATCAGGCTGCCGGGCGCATATATGTATGTAAATATAGGTAATTTAAAAAATGTAATTATTAGGACGAGGCCCAAAAACCCGTCTATTACGTGGAAGACCCCAAATATACACCTGCAGTTTGGGTGTTCGTTGATAAAAGGGGGCGTTGTTAAAAGGGGCCACTAAAAAAAAAGTTCATTCATCGACGGCTCCGGAACTAACAGCGCGCTTATTCATTTACGGATGACGCGCTCTATTCAAACAAATGACGGGGCCCGGGATGTTACGTTTGACCATTTCCCGTGGAAATACTAGAAACAAGCGTCGGTGTGCTCGCTTTAGTGATTATGTCTAACGTAACTTTTAAAAAATAAACGGCCATTACCTACGAAAGTTAATAAATTTCTTAGTAAATTTTTGTGGATTTACCCCTACAAGGGGGAGTACAATTTTCTGTAAATTTTGGTAAAAAGAAACTACTGTGCTGGAGAAAACGTGTTTGGAAACATATAAATAGCGCAAAACCACAGAAATAAAAGAAATGGTGTGTCACAACGTCAATTTCAATTAGAATTGTTTTTAACGTTTATGGTATGTTTCACCACTTTGTATATTTTGAAAAAAAGCATTTCGAAAATTCTGGGGTACATACCCGAGTGGATACTACCATCTGGGACAGCGTTAGGGGAGAGATATTCCACGAATACGTGAGGACATTGAAAATCGAATTAAAGCCAAATTTTAAAAGATAAACAGCTGTGGCTATGTCTTGATGAGACGCCAGATTGAAAAAAAATTCTTTTTTGAATATAATAGTGCGCGTATTAGACCCTTTATTAAACTAAATTTTGCAATTCTATTAGCCAGCAGAAGATTAAAATCGTGTACTAGTAAAGCAATTACGGCCGTAGTTCTCGAAACGTTCCAAAAATTTCAAATGTCAACCAGTCAACTGTTGTTTTTCGGGAGCGATGGTGCAGCAACAAAGTGTAGTGTAGGCCGTTCCCTTAAAGAAAAAAATGTGAAGGGCTTTTTCATGTTACGTGTAAAATCCATGCTTTTTTCATCTTGTGGCACAAACTATTGAGAGTGTTACCCGGAGGTGGATGCATTAATAAAAAACAAAAAAAGTGTTTCTAAAAGTCCTAAGAGGACTAGGGGATTCCCCGGGGGTTTTGCCCTTAATTTTGAGAACCACCACAGCCCATTCTTACGCGTTGGGGAACGTGGTTAAAAGCCGCTTTTTTTATAATGAACATTTTCAAGAAGCAAATCCGTTATTTTGCAATTGTTCCTGCCGAAGCTAGAGCTATTAGGATGAGCCAGAAGGGGTTTCTCGATATTTCTGTTGAAACACATCTAAAGAATATTAGCAAAAATTACAAAAGGGGTTTGTAGACGCGATAGAAAATTTGCAAAATTCTGGATTGTCGTTGGTAGAATCAGTGCAAGTCGTGGACGAAGTTATACATTGTTACACAGTATAAACGATGCAACAAGTGGACGAGTTTTAGCTAAGTTCGATAGTGTTTTAAAAAAGAACCCGGACTCCCGAGATTAAGACAAATTGCGAGGGGCTCTGCAGTTTCCCTTTGACTAAGTCTAAAGATTATTTTATTAACTTTATTTACAAGTTACATTATTAAGTAAACAAGAATAAAAAGCTTCGTTTTAGTTATTTCCTTATTACATCCCATTTACAAAAAATAGCGTGTTTATATTTATAATATTAAAATATTATAATAATATATAATAAACAGCTCTAATTATAAAATTATTTTTGGGTCAGCTTTTATTTTTTTACTTTGTGTATTAATTTCGAAATATCACATATCTGCTGTGACTCACATATACGCTTTTACAATAAGCGGCCGTTGCCCCTGATTGATTTTTTGGGATGGCGAAATTTTGGCCCGCTCTATTTAAAACTTTTGGGGAATTTTTTTGGGTGTTTTTTTGAAGGTTTTTAAAATTTTATCGTGTTTTTTCTTTTTTAAATTATCCGAAAACACGCGAATTAAGTATCCAAAAAGGGGTCAAAAAATTTTTAAAACGGAAGGCTTTTCACAAACTGCGATTGCAAAAAAATTAAATGTTCGCGTGTGCCGTGCAAACCACGTTAAAACGGTTTAAGAAACTGGCAGTTCGAAAATAAACCAAACGGGAAAAAAACGGGTACCAAAATCGAACAGATCGACTTAACAAAGAACCCCGTTAAAAATCGACGAAAATTTTTAGAGAAATTTTAATGAATTGTGGGTTCGACTTTAATTTTCCATTGCGCTAGTACGTAAAAAACGTCTGGCGCTTCTAATTTACAGGTCGCGTGGCTCGAAAAAACCGTACTTAAGTGGGACAAAAAAAAGCGCTTCTAGGCTAAAAAATTTAAAGATTGGACCATCGAGGATTGGTCAAAAGTAATTTGGTCCGATAATTAAAAAATTGAGGTGTTTTTTTTATCACTTAGTGCATCCAATCAATTAATAATTTTTATTTATTTAATGATTATTAATTTTTTTTAGAATAAATTATTTAGTCTTTTTGTGATACTTTTTCTAGATTTAAGGGGGGATCTGGGGACAGTACTAAAACGAAGGGTAGGTGAAGCCTTTCCCGAAAATGCATACTACCACGGTCAAATTTGGGGGCGGAGCATCATGGTTTGGGATGGACAACTTCGGAGTCGCGAAATCATTTGGCGAAGGTCCATGAAAGCAACCGATATACAGCGATGCTGCAGGGGGGTTTTAGAGTGCTAAAACTTTTTTTAGAAAAAACTCAGAATATTCTTCCAGCAAGATAATGCCCTGCCATCGGTCAAAGAAGTATGCCATGGTTTCAGAAAATAGCGTGGCTTATTTGACTGGCCGCCCCAGTCACCCGATTTGTCTCCTATAGAACACCTATGGCATATTTTAACAAGGAATGTTTCTGCACACCATTGTGACTAAACGGGCTCTTCGGGAAAAAATTATTCAAGAATAGAACTTAATTTCCGCCGATACCTATTTTAATTTAGTGTCAAGTCGGATTAAAGCTGTTATTAAGGCGCATTGGGGACTGACCAAATATTAATAATGTGCATTTTTATTTATAAAATGTAGATATATACATGCAAATAATTTTGTTTCAATTTTTTGATGCTAATTTTTAAAATTTTTAGGGGTGCCTAATACATACGAACATAACTGTATATTAAAAAAAACTATAGTTAAATTAGTACACGTTGTTACGTTTTCCTTTTCTTTTGGACCACAGTGTACGTGCGGATTTTTATTTCTGAGATTGCACGAGTTGTCGTTTTTTCTTTTTGGGAAATGCTGTATTTTTTTTCTTTAAACCCATGCGAAAAAGCTCTTAAATTTCAGTCACACTGTATAGATTCGCTTACCTTAATTTGTTAAATATTTTGTCTATGTTTTTCTTTAAAATATATCGGTTTAACCTTTCTAACAGTAATCATTTTCTCTTGGTTATTTTATTTTGTTTGACTCTACAATTCATAGTTTAATCGTGGCTCCAACTAGGGCCCGGCGGGCCAAATCCCCCCATATGATCAATAGCGAAAACAATGGCTGATTGTTGTTTTTTGTTGCTGTGATAAGTTGGAAAAAAAAACACAGAATGATAATAACTCGGTTTTTTTACTTCTAGGTATAGTTTTATTGACAAGTATAATACGCAGAAAGTTTAACTTAAGCATAATAACAACAAATAATTAAATGAATCCCACAACAGTTTATAATTCCCTTGAAAAAAATACAAATAGTTTTTTAATTGTGATTTTCCACGACAATAGTTTGAAAAGGTGGACAATTTTATTGTACCAATTTTTAAAAGAGATTTAAGTGCTCATCGGTTAATGAGATTTAAACATTCTTTGTGTACTCATTTTGGGGAAAATTTTTCCACAAAGGTAAAACAGAAAACAGCCCAGGGAAAAAATTTTATAAAATTTAGAAAATTTTGCAGGGGAAAATTTTATAAAACCCAACAAAATAGTTTTGATATTTGTTTAATTATATCACCAAAATCAAAATTTCCAAAGTTGGGGGGGAAGGGGTATAATGTCAGTATGGTTTTTAAAAAATTTTAATTTACCAAATGACATAAAAGCTGAAAACGATATCAAAATTTATCTTCAAAGCACTCAAAGTTGATTGCAAAATCGACGGGAAACTTAGACTCAGTAGTGGGCTGAATATTTCAATGTTTTAAAATTGTGAAACATTTTTTACGTAATTGTGATTGAAACAGTATTATTTTCTGCCGGAACGATTTGATATTAGTGTATAAATCGGGAGGCTGGTTTCTCCTTGCAATCTCAAATTCAGTTCGTTCATATTTTTTGTCAAATCGAAAAGAATGCTAATTCACAGCCATTCGCATTTTGTAATTCGGTAAGAGGGCGATGCTTTTCTTTAAAAAAAATTTGATCTCTGCTCAAGTTCAAAAAAGCGACAAAAATTTTTCCGCAACTAAGCTAGCGTACGGCAGCATGATAGGGAATATTTTGTCCAATCTCTTCAAAAAATTTCCCCGGAATTGTCGGTGATTCACCCATTTCTAGAAATTAACAACTGATGTGACTGGTTTTACAACTTCAGACATACCCAAAAATTTTTTCGCACAAGGACCGTTGAGAAGATACAATGTAAGACTAATGGTTTTGAACCACCATCATTTTCACAGCCTTTGAAAAAATCAAACTCCTTTTATTTTTACCACACACCCCCATCGTTGTAAAGTTTTCAAGTTTTTCCATCAAAGGGTTTTTTTATTAATGGCATTTTCAACCCCCTTTAAAAATATCTTCCCCAGTATCGTGCCGCGAATACTATCAATATAAAAAGCCTTCATAACCAAGTTTTTATCTACTCCTCGAATAAAAATCAACACCTGAGCATTCTGACACATCCGTTGACTATCCAAGGCCAGAGAAAACCACTCAAGATGTCCATTTTTGTCAGACAGTTGAGATGATATATTTTTCGATGTCTTTTACCCCCCGGGCCCGGTGTTTGCTGACAAACTGACGTTTTTGAAATTTCCCCTTTTTGGGGGACATTTCTTCGGCTACGAATTACGCATTCTTTGATCATTTCTCCATTGGTGAATGGTTTTCCACGTTTTGCGATTTCAAGAACTACACGAAAGCTGGCAGAGTTGCGGCCTCTTATTAGTGTTTATTTCATTGACAAAGATTGCTGCGATTTCAATCCAGGCTTCAAAGCTTCAAATTTTTCTGTCTGCAAACTTCCTGTATATTTTGAGAATGTTTCGTTTTATAATGACGTTTAATGTTATATTCTTTGAGAACGGCTGTGGTTCACGAAATATTGATACTTCCATTGATCTTTGAATGTTCTGCATTCACTGTCTATTTTTCGCTTGTTCTCCATACTAGTTAATCACACACAAAAACAGCAAGTCCAATCACGCACTACTTTTTTTAGAACACTACTTTACGCACTACTTTTTTCACAACAGACGTTTCGCTCCTTCGCCCTTCCCTAAACGACAACTCGCGGTCGCGCCACTAGCCTTTTTTTACTCCAATTTGCCATCTCGAAGGAATGGAAAAACAGAATTTTCTCGAACCAACTGCCATCAAAAACTACTAGCGCGATCTGTTAGCGATAGAGGGTTTTACTACTACCATTTTTTACCCCCGGTCGTTTTTCGGCGCAACAATAACAATAGTAACTGAACTAGCAAATTTAGCAATTATGCCCGCTCAGGGCGCTCGGCGACTATTCTAGAAATTATAGATAATGGCAGGAAAATTAAAACAGTTTTGGGCCCCTTTGGGAAATTTTCTGGAGTAATGTATGGCCTAAGGTAAAAAATTTCGAGACCCCTGATTTAAATCATCATTTATTATCTTTTTTAATTCTAGATTTGCATAATTTTCAGAATTTTGATTTATATAAAAATTTAATCTGTGTAACGTCAGGATATTTTAAGCGAGTTAATTTATTTTGTTTTACTTATCTGATTTATTCTTTGATCGGTTTAAAATGGGAAAGCTTTTATCTATCTCAGATCAGAATTTCGTACAAGGAATGTTTGCACTTTGTAAAACCGGTAATTTTCTTAACTCCATTATTGTGACGTTTGATAAGTTTTAATCAGGGTAGTATTCTGGTCCAATTTTATTACTTGCATATGCTTTTCTTTATGAATTTTTTTTTTTTGGGATTGATGTGTGACATTAAAAGGCTTACCCCTTTAACGTTGTTTGTGGGTTTTTGTCGAATCCACATTTTCCCTTTTCCCCTTATAATTTTTGAATTATTATCTCACGGGTTCCTGTTTACTCCGATCGCCTGACAGGGTTATTTCAAGCAGGTGGCGCCTACATAAAGTAAATTGTCTTGGTGAGTGTTTTGACCCACTCCTTCGCCGACGAGCAGGCTGGCACCCTGAATGAAGGATTCACTAATTATTAAGTTATTAAATTTACGGGGGAAAGTTGTATCCTTTTATTCTGGATTCTTTTTTTTATTTAATTTCTTTTGCCATTTCAAGGCGCTAGAACGTAGCAACGTGGTAAGAAAAATCCAGAGACTCTGTTAGCTGGTAAATTTGGGGTTGGTAAATCTCAAATTGCAGATTAATTGAAAGAGAACGACGATTTCTTAGAAGGGATCCCGTTAAGTGTTTTTGTTATAAAAGAAGAAGTTTTAGAGGCGGCTACCTCAATGAACATTAAGGAATTTGAAGCATCAAATGGCCGGCTTGAAAAATTTTTTAAAAGACGTAATATTACATTCAGGAACATATGAGGCGCAAATGTAGATAGTAATTTGGTAGATAATTGGAAATATAGATTGCCAAATATACATATTGGCAAATTATAGACCAAGAGGTATTTATAATTTAGATGAAACTGGTTTGTTTTTAGAGCGCTGCCAACAAAAACTTTTTCATCGAAAGGTGTAATAATGTTAAACGAATTAAATGTCACTTTCGATTTATCTTTTGTGTATATATCATTTTTTATTTAAACAATATTATTGAAATTCAACTTAACCTCTAAATAGCGGACATTTTCTAATTTCCCATGGGTGTCTGTTAAATAGAGATTACACTGTATATACGCATGCGTGTGCTGTCCCTTCATTTGTTTACGAGTGAAGGAAGTGGCGTTCTTCACAGCAAACCATCTCAATGGGCCATAGGTGATTATGGATCAAATTATCTGTATAGGACCAAAAGTATTATTTGAGGCTTAAGAACCCGGATCTTATAAAGTACCTTACAGATAGAGATGCCATAATAGCATTTTTCTTTACGTTGGAGATTCATCAAAATTCTCCACCGAAGGTGTCAGTTTTATGGAGATTTCACTGTATATCTCTTTAAGTAATGTTAATGTATCTCTCAAGATAAGTAAGGTATACGAGTTTTAACATTTAACTAAATAATTTACGAGTATTTACACAAATTATGTGGTAGTTTTATTATTAAGAACGTTCTAATAGGAGAACATATTACAGGTATTCCTCTGTATAGAAACAAACAGCAACCTATTTATCTCGGCAAATGAATCACCTAATTTGCAACTAATTATGTAGTATTATTAACGTATTGATAAAAAAAATGTCGTTTTCTTTCTATATAAATGTTTTATAATAACAGTAAAGCGTTAATCCGATAACTAGATAGGGTTT
>JAROYC020000010.1:29358575-29425552 GCA_029619255.2 Dynastes hyllus | reverse complement strand
CACAGAAGAGATACAAGAGTATTTCAGTTTCGCAAATCTTACTTCATTACATGCTGAGCGATCATTGCAAAGTATACGAGAACGTTTTCAGATCGTCGTCGAGGCCTGACCGAATCGACAATGGAAAGATTGTTTATGTTACAGTACTACGCGGCGTACCGTGACAGTCGCACATTACCGCAGTGGTCATCGATACGTCAAAAAAGGGTAAAAAATCTATTTTTTTTTTATTAATCCCGGGGTCTACTTTTGCGCGGGTACGCCCCGGACGGTTCCATTAGTTTCTGAACATTATAAATAGTACACGCACACCGATCAACCGATAATAACCGAACGTCCACTCGATTCCTTGTATGTACATACTAAACACAGCTCCTTTCATGGCGCCTCTGCGGGGGCAACCGTTTGTAACGCTTTAATGCTCACTAATCAATAGTGTAACCTAAACTTGCGGACTCGCATAGGCATCGGTATTACGGGTTAATATAAGAATACGAAAAATTCATAAATAAACTAAACCGGTAGAGAAGCAGGCATGTAGTGTCGCCCTTTTAATAAAAATCATTTAAACCCGGTTTAAAAATTTCTTTTGGACCGGTTGAGCTGTTGCAGAGATTATCGAACGGTAAAGGGGGAAAAATTTTACTTTCGCTTTTGAAAATATAGTGGTTTTTTTTTGTGTGTTGTAGTATTATACCAAGTACATAATTAGTGTATCGTTTCATATAAAAACTAATTTTTACATACCTAAGAAACAATGCCTCGTAATAGATTTGTTACTAATGTACATAAGTATTTTCACTTTTTTCCCCATTTAAAATATGACGGTAGGGGTTTTTTTGCTTAATATGAAAATGTTCGTTTGGCTGCATTGAAGAACGATTGCCAGAGGTGTCCAATGGTATTAAGCATATGAAAAAGGAAGAACTAAAATTTTCCTTATACAATATTCCTCATACATTTATTAATTATTTTTACCTCTTGTAATCTTCCGTTGTCGTTGGTGAAAAAAGCAGCTTTTAAAACGTTTTGGCGACAAACTTTAAAAAGTCCCCATTACCCTCACAAACACAATTACAGAATCATTTGCCGCAAAATTAAAAGAGATGCTAAAAAATGTTTTAAACGTGATTTGTTTTCCCAAAAAAAAGGGGATTACCGTGGATGAGACGACCGGTATAAAAAAAAACAGTTTTGGGTGAATGAATAGCCGCGTTTTATCTAGCGAGAACACACTTCGTTTATTTGTTAGCTTGCAAACGTTTCAACAAGGTACCGCGAAAATATTCAAAAAATGATAATGAACGCTTTGAAAAAAATTTTAAAAATTTCCCAAGATTAAGTTGTGATGATTGTGACAGATAGTGCAGCAACGATGTTAAGTGTTGAGCGATCCTTTTAAAAATATATTTCCTAACTTAATTAAAATTTAAACCCGCGTGCCCGATGCTTTATTTTGTTGGGAAATTGTTCGACAAATTACGGAAACGTTGATTTTGGGGTTGGAAGTACTAAAGCAGTGTTTCGTAAATCTCCTAAACGTTTTAAAAAAATTTCGTAAATTTTTTTCCAGGTATTCCAGAACCTCCTGAACCAATTTTATCGCGATGGGGTACTTGGCTAACAGCAGCTTCTTACTATTCGATCCATTTTCAACAACTTCAATCAGTTATAATGGGTTTAATCGAATGAATCCAAAGCAATTAGAGAAAGTCAAAGAGAATTTCAAATTTCAACTTTTAGAAGATTTAACACCAATATGTACCAATTATACAGTATTACTAGATGCCATCGAAAACTACATTGTACCTTTAATTGTCATTGCAGGAATCATTAGACATTGGGGGGAGTGTAAAAAAAAACACACTTTAAATGATACGCCAGGATTATGCGCTAGTCAAAAGTTGGCAGATGTTTTTAAGGGAAAAACCCGATTTTAATACTTTAGAGGCCGTTTAAAATAAGTGTAAGAATAGTGAACTTTAAGTGATTTTGAAAAAAAGTTTTTACATGCAAATATAGCTTCCTTTTGATGTGGAGAGATCGTTTTCATTTTAAGAATATTTTTTTCTTGTCGACGCACAAGGTTTAAAGAAGTAACTTTTAAACATATGCAATGATGCAAGTTTACAGTAGTTCACATCCTGATGCCTCTAATTTGTTGAATAATTAGCAAGTAAGTTTATTTATGAATTTTTCGTATTCTTATATTAACTCGTAATACCCACGCCTATGCGAGTCCGCAAGTTTTGGTTACTCTACCAATGAATGATAATTGAAATGTTTCGCAGTTTGAAATTTCATGGCTACCTTTAATCTCAATCATTCTTCGTCAATTAAAGCCCAATATCAAAAACTTTTGTCAATATGTTGATATAAGAAAAAAAGACTTCCCAATATGGCGCCCATAAAAAATAATGACGTTGATAATGACTAGAAAGAACCGAAACGTCATATAAAAATTTCGAATACACAATTATATAGGAGATCGAAAGTGGCTTTGAGAATGCGTTTTTAGTTGTTCTCTGGAAGGTCAAATAAAAGTGCTAGAGGCAAAAAAAGAAAATGAGCATTTTTCGTTTTTTTGTCACAGGTCCAATTCATAACAAACACAAACTTTAACAGCTTTGTCAAATTTAAGTCTACCTTCCATCTCCAATAATAAGCAAGATCCTCATGGTGAGGGTCGAAAATGAATCAGCCTGTATAGGAAGAAGAAAGGATATTCATTTTGAAAAATAGACATTTCTATAAGTATCCCACTAAATATTTTTCCTAATTCTCGTAAATTTTCCGATGTTCAGTTCTATTGAGTATGCAGAAATCTATTTGATGATATCAAACTAACAGTTTTTTTTTTGAATCGGCGATGGTTGGAAGGCCATTGAGCCTCTCGCTGCTTGACGAGAAGGATCACCAATTATAATTTATTAATTAAAGCGAAGCGATAGTCACGTTATATTTTTAACATACTTGGAAGTGTTTTCTTTAAAAAAATTGCAATCTAGATAACATAATTTAATTATCAAAATACTTATCCAAATGAATCAGGCATCCATGTTAATTCAAGGCATTGATAACGTAAGATCTTAATTCATAATTCTTAATAATACTATTCATGTCGGTATAAAAATGATGGATTGCCGTTTAAAAGCCTAGTATCCGAAAAAAAATAAGAGTGCATTATATTACTTCAATTTTAATTAGTTTTGATAGATATTGCATTAAAGTAATATTCGTAAGTACAAAAAAATCTGCCTTATATTACATTAAACGAGGAAAAATTTTCGTACCAATATTTAAATACTGTTTAAGAGTAATGGAAATATCAGACGCTTTGCAGTGATCGTTTGCTATCAATACCAGATGAGAGATTTCAGGTTTTTCCCGGCTAGTTAGTAGTTTGTCGGAGTGAGCAGTGCGAAAGTAATTCATTAAACATTTTGAGGTTATATAACCTATTTTATTATATATTTTGTGTTTATATTTCGACGTTTGCGTGAGAAAAGGTGGGTGGTGGAATTCACGATAATTAAATAAAATTATAATTAGTATTTTACCTGTTCCTAAAATGTTGTTAATCTGTGTAATGTTTGTCTGTACTACGTATAGGATGTAGGATGTTTCCGAGAATTTAATCTATGGTACAGTTCTTGATAAAAATTTCCGACCACTTTACAATTTTTCCAAACCAATGATAATATGATTTCTAAGAAGCAGTTAGACGCGTTTCTAAGAAAAAAATTCTTCAATCTGGCGACACACCCAGTGTTGCCAACGTGAAAAGTAAGTTCGTACCAATGTTCCTTTTTGAACGTACTAGTTTTGGCTATGTGCGTACCAGATCGCGTGAAATTTTATATTGTAGAAGTAATCGATTTCGTCGTGCGTCAGTTTATTCACCAGTATCAACCTAAAGAAAGTATCTTTAAGAGATTGAATCTCGAATGAGAAAAATTGCTAACAATTTGCAATTTCTAACGATTTTTTAGTGATTTAAAATAATGACAATCTATTTGTCAATCTTGTAATGGGTAAATTTTTTCGGGGGAAGCTTCTTAGTGTTTACCTTGACAGAAGTTTTCACTGACAATTTAATTTGATAGTTTCACGAATTATTTCGCTAATGTCATATAATAATAATAATACATGCGAATATGATCTTTATTGCAGGAACCCTCAACTTAAATTGTCCCCGAATTTAAAAAAAAAATTAATACCTATGAGATTCTTGGATTTTGCTGTTCTTTATAACGTGAAATGCAAAAATTTATGATACAATGCAATGATTTACAAAATAAAATTTTACGATGTTGTATTTTTCGTTTTCGTAAAGGCTGTTTGACACGATAATAATGGTCTTAAATTTAAAAGTATTTGTTATCAAATTTGGTAACAATTCTTTTACCAATTTTTTTTTTATTTATAAATTTCATTTCGACAGCTTACAGCCGCCGTAAGTTTTAATATAATGAAATTTAGGAGATTATCAACAAAAACGGAAGTCAGTTAGGATCGAGGCGTGATTGAGAGCTTAAACAGAAATATGTCATCGTTAGGGGGGTAGAGAGGCAGTATCGCGAATAATGTACGTGACCTAGCCAATGCATGAGCGATGCCGCCTCTTTACCTCCAAAGTTGTTAGAATACATTTACTCTAAAGGTGGTCTCAGTTTAAAAATAGCGTGCGCAATGACGTCAATGGTAGTGAAATATAGAACATATGAGATCCATCATTTTAAACGTTGTTACGAACAAGTAATCTATATATTATTACAAATGACGTCAAAATATGCGTCCTTCACCCCTCCGCCCGCAAACTTTCGGTCAAGTATTGCAAGATAGGAACTGAGACAACTTTTAGACTAAATGTATTCTACCAACCTTGCTTTACCCCTACTAATACTGATGTTTTCCCGTTTGGTACTCAGTCATGCTTCGAACCTAACTGGCTTTGGAATTTTAGATCTGGTATGTTGACAACACTGCAACATGTCACAATAACTGTAAGATATTTACTATACACAATCTGTAATTGCTTTCACTATAAAAATGAGCTAACATTGTATAATTCTTGCGTTAAATAAAGGAAATAAGAATATTCTCTATAAGCTGTCAACGTATTAGGAAAATGTTGTTGCGTACAAGAGTACAAGAAGACACAAACATACTGCATTTAGTGCTAGCAATACTGGTCTCATCCCTTTTATGGTTTTGATTCTTGACAACTTCAGATTTATTTTTCTGGTGCAACAATATTCCCAAAACAATCAAAATTAATATTTAGATACATATGTTGCCTGTAATTATTCTTGTGTTTTGATTTATTGCCCATCTAATACAATACTTTTTTTTAATACAAACTAGAGTGTATTATATAATAAATGGATATAAAATATAGATACATGTCGACGGGCTTAATGAAACTAATTAGTAATTACTAGAGTTAGGATTTTTTAAATTTCGCGGATGATTTAAGTTGGTAGTGTCGGCAATGAAGAACATATATTCGTCTGTATTACGTTCAGAAATTGGCGAATATGTCCTTTATTGGTGTAGCTACTAACTTAAACTATCCGCGAAACTGAAAAAAATGCCAACTCTGTTAATTACTCTTTACAAGTAACACCTTTTGATTGTGTTGCCAACTTAAAGTATCCGCGAAATTCAATTGTAATAAATGTCTGAGATATTCTTATATACCATCGATTTCATCAAAATCTGGGACAAACGATATTATTATGATATTATCCATTTTAAACATGTTTTGTAAAATGTGACAAATAATTTAATGTAAAATTGTCTATTAGTGTCAATCGTATGTCGACAAGTGTTGTGCAGTACTTAATTATTAGAGTATAACAATAATACCTCATCAATGTAATATGGTTTTCAATAAAAAATTTTATATTTAAAAGTAATCTTTGATATATTTTGTCCTAAAAACAAACAGTTTTTGAAATAAACGAATATAACTAAAGCGGCGTTTTACATTTCGCGGATGATTTAAGTTGGTAGTTCCGGCAATAAATGACATATACGCCAATTTCTTAACGTCATACAAACAAATATATCCTTTATTGCCGGAACTATCAACTTAAATCAGCCGCGAAATTTAAAAAGTACCCGCTCTAAATATGACGTATAACTTTTAGGTTAAATACAAAAGTCATTTTTAAAGTCATTGTTACAACACTCAAAAAATGTCAAAACGAGCTCATATGAGTTGTTCTAGATTTTTATGAAGGCGTAGTACACTATTTCTTGACAACTATATAAAACAATATTTTTTCTTTTTGATGTTGTTTAATTCTTCTATTTCTTTGGACATCTATAGAAACCTTTAATATTTAGAACCTTGGATTTATAATACATAAAATAGCATGTTTTTTTCAGCTCATTTTCAAGATGGAAACTGTAATAACAGACCAACCCACTTTTGCTGCTGGCGAACCACAAAATGATCTCCCTACTAATCAAGAAGATAGTGAGATGCAACAAGTCTCCGAGGCAGTTGTAATACCATACCCATTAATAATACCAGCGCCTGTGCATGGCCAGGATTGCGGATGTTGTGGTTGTTGTGCATGCGGCGACCAGGATTGTGACTGTGACTGTGGATGCGACGATGGTGATTGTGATTGCGACTGTGGTGATTGTGACTGTGACTGCGGTAATTGTGACTGCGGTGGTTGCGACTGTGGTGGTTGTGACTGTAGTGGATGTACCATTCTTTAAGTATGAAGTTATGTCGGAAAATAGCATTGAATTGATTCTACACTTTAAGCGATTAATAGTCTTCTATAATGCTGTCTGTTGAAAATAAGTGCCAAATGTTTATACATTTTATATTATATACACATTTTGAATATTTTAAATTTAGGTTGATAACCTAAAAAAAATAACGAAATTGACGTTTTATGTGTCTGCCTAATTTAATAATCTCTTTTTTCTCGTTTGTTGTTCTTTTATATTTAGTTCAATACTGCCAACTGCCCTAATAAAATTTGTTTATAGGTAAGTCCTTGTTACGTCCATAGTGTACGTCAAAAATTAATGTAATAGTATTTCTAACCCTCCTTTTTTCGAAGCAAAGGTTAGAAAATTGACAATTTCATTTTATATTATCTTTTATTGTTATTTTGATAATAAACTGTATTGATTTTTAAGTTTCTTTTATATCTTATTCTCCTTTCGTTAAGTCCGTTTCTAGTTACTAGAAAAAAGCATGAAAAAAATACGAATCTAGTATAATGTAATTCAGGCTAAACAAGCGGTTACCATTTTATTAAGGTTATGTTTGTGCTGTACTCGAAAAGAAAAACATGGAGATGGATATAACTTTAAACTATTGAGGCAAGAATATCGATTTAAATATCGATTTGGACATTGCGAATCTACTTTTAAATATTAAGGACTTTTCTAGAATATTTGACATATTGATTTACATATAATACATGGTATTAAAAGAATTTTTATTTAAAATCCTGAATTAGCTGATTAATAGCTGTATTAAAGGGTTGGTAAAAATGTATTACATTATAGTTGTGCACGCTCGTGCCGGTCAAAGAGATATCCTACAGCAAAACTGTGAGAATGTTTGAAAAAATATATTAATACCTGTTATTGTAAATTAAATAAAGTATTGGTTAATATTAATAAATTCATTAGAACGCACATTATTTATTAAATGAGACGTAGGTACATTTTGGAAAAACAATAATAAACACAACGATAACCAAACTGCTATTTTCATGAACTTATCAGAAACGTACCACGTGACCTGTTACCGTTGACGTCAGTACGGTAACCGTTATTGGTTCAACGGTTACTCGCCAAAAAATGCTTATTACTTTAACCTAATATTTTCTTGAGTGTGAAGTAATTGTTATTGATAATTAATTATTTGCTGATGTTTTTGGTAAAAATAAGCGGTGTAAAACGTTTCCTAGACGCAAGAAACATGCTTTCTTTTTTCGTGAAAAATAGGCTTAAGATATAATGACAGAAGTTAGACAAATAACGCGAATATAGCAACGTTCATGTCGAGTTCGAGTTCACCTAATTTTTGAACGTTAGTGTATTTTGCAACTCGGTTTGTTGTATACCTATCGAGAATAAAAATATTGGTGGATGAATTTGTAAAAATCTTTGCCTATTCATCGGTGCGTTTTCGCAGTAATTAATACGGTAATTGTGGGTGTTTTTCGTGGCTGAAAAAAAGCCAAAAATAAGGTGTCGTTTGCATTATAATTTGACACGGTCAGAATTGATAAGTTTCGATTAACATAAACGTATCTACACCCCGGTACGATTTTGTAATAGCACGGGCGATAGATCAAAACGATGCACAGCTGATCGTGACATATGAAGCGCTTGACGTTTCCTAAAAACGGTCTGAGAATTTTGTCAACAACGTGTAGTCGATTTGAAAGTTTGTTTCGGTTGTGGCGATGGCTAGGCCATTGGAAATAAACCCTCTAAATTATATTGTAAAAAGACAGTACAGCGACTCGTTGCTGATCAAGAACAAATTGTTCAAGGAACGTCTGAAGCAGGCGAAGAACTTGTTTAGGAAGGATCTTCTCGCCCATTATGGTTGCGTTAATGCGATAGAATTTTCTGAGGGGGGTGATCTTCTAGTTTCAGGTAGGTACCTTGCTGAAAAAATCAAAATTTCGCTGAGAATATTCACGTCAATACAAAGTTGAAAGTCACCTAGATTTTTGATGATTTAACGAAAATCTATTCAAAATATTTATAGTTTTTTTATCGCCTGTAAATGTAATAATATTACTCATGAATTGATTGCTTATTTTGCTCATATTTAAATGAATGAAAGAACCAAATTCCTAATAATAAATCCACATAGAAATGATTGCGTTAAATGTCATTGAATAAATTTTATTGTAGGTGGAGACGATCGTAGGGTATTATTATGGTTCGTCCAAGATGCTATTTATGGAAGAGGAACCCCTGTTGTTATGCAGACAAATCATACAAGCAATATCTTTTGCTTGGCTTTCGATAAATTGAACAGTAAGATTTTCTCAGGGGGTAACGACGATCAAGTAATAGTGCATGATTTGAAAACGTAAATATCACTTTACGAAATAATAATTTCCCAACTAATAATTGTTTATTCCAAATAGAGGCCAATTAATTTTAAAATTACCGCATAGGAACCCGGTTTATGGTTTAAGTATTAATCCGCAGAGCGATCATGTTTTAGCGACAGCTGGTGACGACGGTAGGATTTTAATTTATGATATTAGGGATCCTGTTCCAGGTAAATTTTGAAAATGTTGAAAATTGATAGTAGGCTCTGAAAAAATGACAGGGAAAATCGAATTGCGTATGTTTTAGAAGCTATTTGCTTGGCGAAACAAAATACAGGATTCCATTCGGTTGTCTTTCATCCAACTAATCCTAGGTTGTTAGTGAGTGCCAATGCTGACGAAGGAATTGCGTTATGGGACTGTCGGAAGGTAAAAAAGTAAGTTTCGGATTTTTTTCTTAATATTTTAACGATCTTGTGTATCAAATATGGTCGCATATTTGTTTTTTTAACATGCTATGCCCTGGCGAGGATAGTAAACGTAAACAAGGATTGTTCAATCCCTATCTCACAATGTATCATGTGATTGCATTTTGATCATTTTCTTTTCCTTCTTTTTGTTTAAATATTTTCTCATTGCTTTATATTTAGCTTTTGTATTATCGCTTGTTGCATTTATAAGTTGCTATAGATGGTTATTGCATTGTAAGTGACTAGTGAAAGAGTGTGTTAAATTCATGAAAGTGATAAGTGGACATTGTGCAGTTGTGAGTGTAAAAACAATGTGGTCGCAGCTAAAGTTAGCAGTGAAAATGTTGTATTATTGTTCTTTTGAAGGTTTAGAAGATTATTAGGAAATAATAAATTTTTACGAAACGGATTACGAACGGGATTTACAAAATGAATTACTCAAGTATTTTGCAATATATTACTGTTTTCGCATAGTTCAAAAATTTAAATGAATATTAATATACAGGGTATGTCACGACGAGCTTTGGTTAAAAGTATATGGGGAAATGAGTAAAATAGAAATTTGAAAATTTACAAACGCAAATTATCCTTTAAAGCTAGCTCAACCAAAATATTTACAACTGTCGGTGTCTCTCTCTTACACTGGAAGTAGCCATCAACTTCCCTATTTTAAATAGAACAGTACCATTTTTATGTCAGATTTGAATTCTGTGTTAGATTTTAAAATTATTTTATGCAACATACCCCATCCCTAGAATTCACTCTTAAAGAGATATTGCATCTTTTCGAAAAGTTTGACAGATGTGATGCATTACAGACTTTCAAATAACTTCCAAATGTAATTCTCCAAAAAAGTTCTTCTGCTTGCTGGTAATGTTCATAAAACGATGTTTCCACAGTAATAGATAAATTTGCTAAATTATACAGGGTGTGCCGGTAGGGAGGGGACAATGTCGGAGATATTTAAACTGAGAAATCTCGATTTTTTTAAATAGCAACTCCTAATTTTCTAAGCGGTATTAGATTCTGCATCAAAAAATAAAGCAAAAATGTATTGTAAGTACTATTGCTAAAGTTAATAGTTTAGGAGATATTTTGTGAAAACCTCCTTAATCTTAAATATCGCATTGTTTAGTATCAGCTTTGGTTTACCATGGTTAAACAATCGAAGGTAGCTGTCAAATGTACTGTCAACAGTAACAAACACAGCGGTGAAAATTTTATTCTCTTATATGACGTGCGGGTTTTCTGAAGCCCAAAAATTTTTACGGTTATACATTCCATTTCTGCAAAATTTGGCTTCATCGGTCTATATAATATTATCCAAAAATGCATCATCTTCTTGTGTTCGAACTAAAAACCATTCACAGAATTCCCTTCGACGTTCAATGTCCGTAAATCTTATATTTTGCACCGTGCTAGGTTTAAAAGGCTGCCACCTATGTTTTACCAAAATTCTGTGAATTGTTTTGGACGTTGTTCTAAGTGTCAGTTCATGGATCGAATTAGTCGGGTATGGGGTAAAGTAACCTAATGTCGTAATTTCTGTATCTTCGTCGTCTAGGAGGGGTTTGGTTCTTTTTGATATTTTCGTAGACGAACCAAAAGATCTACAGTTTTTTAATAGCCGATTGATAGTATCTCGAGTAAGTTTTGGTTTGTTGGGATATCTCTCCATGAAAAATGTTTTTTCGTTTATTAATAAAATGTTCGATTTTTGAATGTTCTTTTTTTTTGAATAATTGTATTGTAGTATGAATAATTGAAAATTAGTTATGTTGATTAATTACTACTGAGGACCACTGCTGTGTCTATTACTGTGACAGAACATTTGACAGCTACCTTCAATTGTTTAACCATGGCAAACCAAAACTGATACTAAACAATGCGATATTTAAGATTATGGTGGTTTTCACAAAATATCTCCTGAACTATTAACTTTAGCAATAGTACTTACAATACATTTTTGCTTTATTTTTTGATGCAGAATCTAATACCGCTTAGAAAATTAGGAGTTGCTATTTAAAAAAATCGAGATTTCTCAGTTTAAATATCTCTGACATTGTCCCCTCCCTACCGGCACACCCTGTATAATTTAGCAAATTTATCTATTACTGTGGAAACATCGTTTTATGAACATTACCAGCAAGTAGAATAACTTTTTTGGCGAATTACATTTGTAAGTTATTTGAAAATCTGTAATGCATCACATCTGACAAACTTTTTCGAAAAGATGCAATATCTCTTTAAGAATGAATTTTAGGGATAGGGTATGTTGCATAAAATAATTTTAAAATTCAACACAAGATCCAAATCTGACATAAAAATGGTACTGTTCTATTTAAAATAAGGAAGTTGATGGCTACTTCCGGTGTAAGAGAGAGACACCGACAGTTGTAAATATTTTGGTTGAGCTAGCTTTAAAGGATAATTTGTGTTTGTAAATTTTCAAATTTCTATTTTACTCACTTCCCCATATACTTTTAACCAAAGCTCGTCGTGACATACCCTGTATATTATTCAGTAATTAGATATAGATTATAATATTTAATTACAGATCTACCTACACAGAGAAAGTATTTTTTGTTTAATCAAAGAAATATGCATTAAATTAAGAAATAATTATTTAAAATTAGGGTTCAGATGATTTAAATCATTTGAATAACATCAGCATTTAAATTAAATTGATCTATATTTTTAAAAATCATCATTTTTTAAATTGATTTTCGTACAAAGGAGAAATAAAAAAACACGGTGCATTGTTTTGCATGAAAGTATATGATCCTTGAGTTGGATCCAATGTACCAATATAAGGTATTAAATAGCTTTGTAAAACTTTTTTATATTGTTTTTGTTCCATTGTCCCGTTAACGAAATATACTGGTCCCGGTCCTTCTGCCGTGATACACGACCGAACCTTTAGAGATGAGGGGTGTTTAATAGATTTGATCATACAATGCTTCTTTATAACGCTCTGAAGGACGTCGACGAACAAATTGGCTTCTTTAACACTTCTAGCCGCGATTTCTTGCTATAAATGATCTAAGAAAATGTAAAAAATGTAGAGAGCCATTAAGTGCACTATGTAGGATGAATTTGACCAAAAATACAGATGATAAATGAAACTTACCCCAATCTTCAACGGTATATTTTTTAGCCCGTTGAAATCGTGTCACTTTCATTTTAGATGTTAGTCTTGACTTCTTTGCCGGACGTCTGCATTTCAATCCTACTTTATGAAGACGTCTACGGACTGTTCGGACTGAGATTTGTATACCTTCTCCATTAAGAATTTTATGAACACCTTTAGTAGATAAAACACGATGTTCTGTAGCCACTTTTGCTACGAGGGTACTTTGACATTAATCTAGCCTTCGATAGATGGCGTTATATGAGAACGAATTGCTCTCGGTTTTGACATCTGCCATCCATTACATGACGTCTGTCAAAATTTCAAGCAAAAAACACAATTAGTTTGGTTTTAACAGTCGTCGAAAGCAAGCAACTTTTGTGTTTTTTGAAAATGGAAAAAGTCGAATATCGTTCAGCGATTAAGTACCTTCATTTGAAAGGGAAAAACAATGCAGAAATCAAAGCCGAACTGGATGTTGTTTATGGCGAGTCTGCACCGTTGTTAGCAACAGTGAAACTTTGGAAAGCTGAATTTGTTCGTGGTCGTAAGAGTGTGTTTGATGATGAACGTCCAGGTGCCCCAGAAACCGTCACTACACCAGAAATCATCAACCGTCGAACCAAAGTGCGTGAGATAGCAGGCGCTCTAAACATGTCAACTGAGCGTGTACATAACATCATACACGAACATTTGAATTTGAAAAAGCTATCCGCGCGATGGGTGCCGCGTTTGCTCACTGTCGACCGAAAACGCACACGTGTGACGGATTCGAATAAGCTTTTGGCAATGATAAAACGCCATCCGAAGGATTTTTTTCGCCGATACATGAAACGTGGGTCCATTACTACGCGCCGGAGACGAAGGAACAGTCAAAGCAGTGGAGAAAAAGCGGTGAAGACCCACCGAAGAAGGCCAAGACCATCCGATCGGCCGGAAAGGTGATGGCGACTGTTTTTTTGACGCCGATTTGACGAAAAAACGCCCTGGTTTGCCTCGCAAAAAAGTTCTCTTCCATCAGGATAACGCACCCGCTTATAGGGCGGCCATTGCACAGGCAAAATTGCACCAATTGGGCTATGAATTGATCGACCACCCACCGTATTCGCCAGACCTAGCCCCCTGCGACTTTTTCCTGTTCCCAAACCTAAAAAAATGGGTCGGGGGACGCCGTTTTGCAAACGAACGATGAGGTCATGGCCGAAACTTCACACTATTTTGAGGAGCTTGAACAAAATTACTTTTCGGAAGGGATAAAAAAGTTGGAAAACCGTCTTATCAAGTGTATTGTGGTAAAAGGAGACTACGTTGAAAAATAAATGAGAAAAAGAACAAAAATCGTGCGTTTTCTTACTTAGATTAGATTAATGTCAAACTACCCTCGTATACGACGATTCTCTCTTACAACTGCTTTGCGTTTGCTGGCATAGTATGTTCTGCCATTACTTGTATTAGGAATATTTTCCTTAATTAATTTCGCGATTCTCAGAACAGTTTGATGTGACACACCCTCTTTTTGTGTAACTTCACGTTGAGAGAACTTTCTCGTCTCTAGAAGAGCAGAAATGCGTGCTTTTTTCTCTGTGGTTATATCCTTCTTTTTTCCTATTATGATAATAATTGACCGCGAAAATAAACGCATACAAAATTAAAACTCTTTGAAATATAAGTTCTTTGGAAAATCGGTAAAATACTGTTTTTATTAATATTTGCAATGGTACTAACGAACTGGGACGACACAATTCAAACTAAACATAATTAGTAAGGCCGGTAATGGGGGCAGAAATTGCCATAACCACTTATACTAGTATACAAAAACAATAATAAGAAAATGAAAAAAATAACAGAACTAATACATAATTATAATATGTGAAAAGTAGTGAAACACTCATCCTTTTAAGCAGCCTTGGCTACAGAACAGTAAAACTAGAAGCACCATTATCAGTATTAACATCATATGGATAAGAGTGGCAAAAAATTGACACCATTAGATGTGTTTCTACAGTTGTCTCGGTGAGCGATGTTCGCCGTTGTGAGAAAATGAGTTTATATTTTGAAAAAGAGCGCCCAACATCTACCGATGTATACATGCATGATTAAAATACTCTTTGTACTTAGTCAGTGGATTATTCGATACACCATCACAAAATTGTTTTAGTGTGCTAAAATCGGGATCTTTCTGTAGCACACTCTCGAACTTTTTCTAAAACGCGATTATATTTGCATCATGTATAGTCAGTAGCTATGTATGCACTCCGTCCATAATTTGCAGAGACTCCAATAATGATTACGATCTATTTTGTAATTGGTCTATTGCGTCAGCTATTCCTTTATAGTAGCTACGACTATTTTTTAAATCTGTTTCAACGGAAATATCTTGAAATTTCGACTGGCTCTCCTTAATAGCTGTAGCTTCGGCAGGATTGAATTTTGCAACAACAGCTTTTACTATTTTGGAAATGTTCAGGATAATAAAAAGCTCCTGCAACCACATGTTCCCCAACGTGTAAGAATTGGCTCCGGTGGTTGACGAATACCAGGACACTCTGTGTGAAATGATCGTAGGCGTTTGGGAGATATCAAAAATACTTTTTGTGCTTGCATCTACCTCGGGAGAGCATTGTCGAATGGTTTCTGCCACAAGATGTAAAGCATGCACTTTACGTAACATGTAAACACTTGCAACCATGTTCAAGAAAGAGAACGGCCTACCGAACGCATTATCGCTGCGCCATCGCTCATAAACATCAACACTTTATCTTTTGAAATTTGAAATTTTTCCAACGTACTAAGTACAATCTCCGTAATTGCTGCGGCAGTACACTCTTGTAGTCTTCGGCTAGCTAGTAACAGTGGTAATGTAAGTTTACTAGGGTCTAGTATGCGTACCGTCATATTTACAATTGATTTTTTTTACAGTCTGTTGTCTCGTCAATACATAACCAAAGAAACTGTTTTTTCAATATGCGTTTCATTTTCTTTTCCACGTCATCGCGTACAAATGCAACATGCTTACGTGCCGTTTTCTCCGTTGGCAACCGCAACTCGGGATTGTATTTGTCCCAAAAGTCCTTCAGCGGTTGTTTATCGAATAAGCCTAGTGGCAAATTACAGTTTATCAACATAAGAATTACATAAAAAAAATGCACTTCTCGGTGGCATGCCCCATTTTCGTGTTCTATGCGGAATTTACGTGTCTTGTACAGTTCCACTTCCTATTTGACATCAAATGCATTTTGCACACTTTACAAACTATCTTACTTCCGTTGAAAAACAAATCGGGAAAGTCAGAAATAAACTTATTTCCTATGTCTTGAAAGGGTCGTTTTTTAGCCTTCTACATGTTCGCTAAAAACTACAATTAATAACTACGTCTATATCAATAAAATCGACACGCCCTATCCGCTATCCAATGCTAAACTGAACTGAGTGATGATGATTTGTCGTGTCGTATCATAATCAACCAGCCTTCCCCGCCCACCTAAACACAGTCACACCGCCGCTGCGATTGCTCTCCAGTTACCGGGCTCTAATAATTAATGTACGTACGAATGGCAATTCAATAAAAAGCTGCATTGGCAGTATACCAAAAAGGATCGAGGAAATAATAAAACACAGAGGAAGAACAAGCAAATATTAGTAAAAATATGGTCAAATTATACCTACTTGCATGTTGTATGTAATTAAATAATAATGCCAACATTAACAACTGTTTTTTTTTAAAATTTAACCCCAAAATCATAATATTTTTAAGCGGTCCTAATTCGATGGCCAGGAACCCCTTGAAGGATCCTTTTTCAAAAATGCTTTAGACAAATTTCAGGAGCTACGCCTTCTTTTGACATAGTCGGAATAATGTTCTCTCTTACAGCTTTCAAATATCTACATTTCTTTTCTTTGAAGCTCCTAATATGGAATGGTCGTTGAAGTGATAACATATATTTTTAGGGAGTTAATACATTACGATCCTATGGCGGGTAAAGTTAGCGGAATCAGTGCCTGTTTCAACACCAGCGGTAGCCACGTGTTAGCCCTAAGAAGACGGTTACCTCCAGTCCTTTACGCCACACAGAATTCCAACGCCCTCTGTCAGTTCTATCATCCGCAATACTACAATTCATGCACAATGAAGACGTGTTGCTTTGCCGGTGATGAAGATGAATACGTTTTAAGTGGTTCCGATGATTTTAATTTATATATGTGGTCTATACCTGATGATGAAGGTAACTATTTCCCTAGAAAATAGTTCTACTTATCATTTTTTTAATAATTCTTAAACAGGTGAATGGGGCAAATCACATATTGTGCTGAATGGTCACCGTTCGATAGTAAATCAGGTTAGGTACAATAAGAATAATAATCTCATCGCTTCATCTGGTGTGGAGAAAATGGTTAAGGTATGTTTGATTTGTTATATCTTTGATTGAATCAAAATTTATATTCTGGGCGATGTTTTAAAATAGGTTGGTAACACCGGAATCACAATGATGAACACAATGGCGAACAATGTACCGTTATTTGTTTGTTTGTAATCAAGAAAAAAGAAACATAATTGTCACTTTTGCTTATTAAAATTTTTTTGGGTGGGGTTGATTGTCCCTGTTTAAATGAGGTAAAGTCCCCCCTGAAATCTTTGGAACAGCAGAAGCTAGCATTTTTAGAAAAAAATAGGTCGATTTCTATTGTTTATGAACTAACTTTTACAGTTATCGGCATTTCAATTGTATTTCCGGTTTCGCCGGAAGTGATGTCAACTTTTTTTTTTTATAGAGCACTCTGTATATTTTTACGTTTTTAGAAAGGCAGTGAAAAGGCGAATCCAGCGAAACCACATATGTTATACTTTAACTTAAGAAATATGACGATATGGAAAAAAGGTGTTGGTAATCTGTTTTGTTGTTGGCAAAGCTGGCTAGGAAAGAGCGCCAAATTGTTTCTTGTGACGCCAGATGTAAAGAGCCCGTTGTTAAGCAAAGTAATCATAACAATTGCGAAACTGTCAAATCTCAATTCCAAAAGCGTAAATTATTCCGAGCGCGCACATTCGACCCGACGTTCACGTTGGAGAGCAGAAAGAAGATGCGGTACCCATCTTGCACTAATCTTACATACCTAAATGGTTATGGAGAATTCGGCGAATATTTATTTCGGAAATGTTAGACATCACTGTTAATTCCTGAACTTTCAAACGGCGATCTGCTAATACTATTTCTTCAATAATTGAAATGCTTTTAGGCGTTATCAGTTCAATTGGTCGACCGGGGCGCTCATGGTCTTCAAGGGATTCTTGCCCCCAAAAAACATTTTACCCATATTTTTATAGTGGAATATGAAGGAGATAAATCACCATAAACGCGGTCTAAACGTTGTTTAATGTGATTAGGCGTATGCCATTCTTTTGTTCCAAATTTAATGACCGTGCGATACTCAATTTTCATGCACTAGTCACGTTGTTTGGCTGGCTACTAAAAATTACTACTCTTCGAGCCGGAGTTTGAATACGCTTGAACCAAGGGAGTTTTTCCCCATCTTATACACCTAGTATAAAAGTATTCAGAATGTACAAACCGTTCAATCACTCTGTAGACGATTCCATTTGAAAATGACGCAATTCTTAAAAAAATCCAATTAAAATGTCTCCAAACTCTTAAATCTCTTATCGAACTATTACATTTGAAAGAAGCAAATTGTTAATTGTATTTTTTGATAATTTCTCAACAATTTACAGCTATGGAGTACGTTACCAATAGGAACGTGGTCCGGATCTCTACTAACCGATTGCTGTGATCCTCAAAGAAGTGTCTATTCCAAGAATGATTACAATTCCATGGCAGGTCCTAGCATACCGGTAACGATTCTCCCATTCTCCATCCTCATTTAAATAATCTAAATCTATCGTGATATTTTTCCAGAGAATATCGCATGACTATAGCGACCAATCAACGCAGGAAGATCTGAGGATGATAGCATTCTTCGATTCTCTCATACAGACGGAGATTCAGAACTGGAATAGCATGTCCGAAGATACCTTCACCTCAGACAGCGACAGTGATAAGCAGGTTCAGGAAAGTATACGGTTGTCGTGGCAATCGTTGCTGAAATGTCGAAAATCCGCCGAGGAATCGCTCAAAAAACACAAGCCAAATAAGATAGCGCTGCTGATAGCTCAAAAAAGGGATAAATTGGCTAAGATGGCGCACTGGAAGTCTTCCGCTTTAGTACAAAGGTAAATCTAACCTCACTCTTGCTAGTTCGCTATTCGTAAATATTTGTTAACTCTGGTGAGAATGGTAAATATTGATTATTGTCTCAGTAATTTAGTAACTTTATGGGTAAATGTGATTGTTGTTGTTACAATTTCACTTTTAATTACCTCTTTAGACAGCAAGATGTCAAAAAGTATTGGTTGCCATCACTAAAGCAACCTTAAATAAGGCAAGATGGGGCGCCGTAAATAGTAAACAGGGACGCCGCGAGGCACTCCTGCGAACACGAGCAGACATAGCGGTCTGGAACATTCTAACTGAATGACATTAGATTGTCACTGTCAACATTCGTGTCAACTGTGATTTAAAAATCTATTTAAATTTTTGTCTTCCTCCCATTACATTAGGGTGCGTTTATAGTGAAGCTGCGATAAACAATAAGAGCAGCGAGTTAACAAAATGGGCCAACGAGTGTACGTTGCATCTTTAAGTAACCATGGTTACGGAGGTGTAATGCACACCGATTGGTTCGTTTTGCTAACTTACCGCTCTTATCGTTTATCTAGTCCCCATAAACAATTTCCGGGGTTACGTGGCTAAATTTGAGTTTTTTTTAGTATTACGTGAAGTTAGATAATTTTTTCGTTTGCTTATACATTGCGTTTTTTTCAGGCCGATTTTTTTTCCCCTTTTTGGGTTTTGGCTGTCATTTGGCAGTTCATATTTGACAGTTGTAAAAAGTGGCCGATAAGAATTTATTATGGAGCATCTAACGCCGCAACATCGCGTTGAAATTGTCAAATAATTTTATTTAAATAAATATTCAATTGTGAATATGCAAGGAAAATTGCGTAAGTTTTTGGTGTTAATTATGTGTCAAGCAAGTTAACCATTAAGCATGTAATGAATAACTTTGAAAATTTGCATACACTGGGAGATAATGCAAAGTCTTGGCGAAAACGTAGCTAGTGAGAGCAGTGAAGCAGAGTGTTCGTGAACGCTCGGGAGCATCTCATCGACGTCGTGCACAGGAATTCGGAATGTCTCCATCATGTTTGTTGAAAATTCTCAAAACAGATTTGCATTTATTCCCGTATAAAACTCAATTGACGTAAGGGCTATAGAAAAATGACCATAAACGGCGGCAAAAAAAGGGGTATCAGGCTCGGTATAACGACTTCAATTTTTTGGGAAAAAAAATTTGAGCGACGGAAAATTTGACTGGCTTTGTTAATAAACAAAATAGCCATTATTGGAGTATTGAAAATCCTCATTTAATACACCAAGGATCGTTATACCTTCGCAGAGTGACTGCATGGTGCACTATTTGGGCTGGCATCATTGGGCCATATTTCTTTGAGAATACTAAAGGTGATGCTGTAACACAAGGGGAACCCTTTTTTAGCTGAGGGGCGTAATTGCGGGCCGTAGGGAGAAATAAGTAGGTAGTAGTGAATAAAAAGGCGATAAAAATTCCCCATTTTTTTATTTATTGATTATAATAGCATAATCAAACATATAAAAAGCAAATTAACAAAAAAAGGGAAAAAAAAATCAAATGAAAATCAATGAGAGACTTGGTTTGAAGCTGAGAAACAAGATGATCAAAAATTGGGGTCAATATCCTAGTACATAGGCGCAAAGTTTTTTTCAAAATTAACATCTGTAAGCCGAGTACGATGCTTATTTTTTTTTAAATTTTTCATGATTAAAAAAACCGCTCACATTTATACGTGCTTCCGAATTGCAAATTATTTTTTTTGGGAAAACTTGGCTGTGGATACTTTTTTCGGAAATGTATGTTCGGGTAAAATTCATTTAGTTCCACATCATCAAATTTAGACTTCAAATATAAGTCTTCTTGAAGCTCGATCAACTCCATTTGTAGGTGAAGCGGAGCATCTTCCACATTACACTTACACGGATTTGAAAAATTTGGTGCTATCCATTTTCCCTAAAACCCGGAAAACCGATCAGGGGTTGCCCCGACAGTATTTTCCCAGTTCTTCAGCATAGCGACCGTAATCAATGTTTTCATGACTGGAAAAAGTTACAAAGTGAAAACATTTTTTACTTTTCTTTTTGTGTTTCCACAAGCGAATTTTTTTTTTGAAAAGCTTTAAGATGACTGTACGGGATTTACCAATTGCCCTTGTTTTTTGAAGCTTCAAGTTCAGGTCGTTTAAGTGTCCTGTGATGTCTACTAAAAAATGCCAAGTCACAAAGCCATGTTGGGATCCCAAATTTGCGGAATGTTTCCTTTTTCTTTTTCCCAAAAAAATCAGCTATTTCTTTTCAAAGGGTCATAAAATTTTTTTAGCATTTTGCCTTTGCTTAGCCACCTTACTTCGCAATAGTATGTCACATCATCGTGTTTGAAGGGGTTCACCCAAAAAATGCTTTAAACTGGCGATGGTTAAGACCGGGGGATCTAATAAAATTGAGGGTTTTTTACTACCACATCCATAACGTTCTTCCCGTCGAATGGACTTAGGCACAAGTTTTGTTGGTGAATAATGCAACGCAGAATTATTAAATCACATTTTTGCACATTAAAGCGGTTGCTTTTTCCCTTTCCCAGAATTCCGATAAAACCTTTTCGGGGAACCGACCATTGAAGGCGCACCATCTGTGCACCCCCAAATAATTTACACCACTGCAAACCATATTGCTAAAAAGATTTGCCCCTCGGAAAATATCTTTTCCAGTAGGGGCCCTTGTAGCGGCCGAAAAAACCCAGTAATTCCTCTGTCACTACAAATTTTCCCATCAACACCTCGTATAAAAATAGCTAACTGGGCTTTTCGATAAATCTGTATTTCTTACCCAAAAACAATCGAAAATGCTTAAAAACCAGCCAGTCTATCAGTCAATGTTTTTTTGATATCACTAGCCATCATATTTTTATACGTCAAACAACAGTACGCCCGGATAAGTTTACTTTTCAAACCCCTTTTTTCTTTCTGGACACAAAAGTTCTGCAACATCTACTAGGGGCCCCTTTAACAAATCTCCCTAAAATATGACTTCGATGTTTTCGCTATTTTTTGGGAAATAACTATAAAACAAGCCCAAAAAACACTGTCAAAATTTTATCCTTTTAATGGAACATTTCTTGCTGTTTCCCTAAATCGGTAATGAGTTTTTTTAATTTTTTCCCTTTTTTAACTGGCCCGTAAGTAATTTTAATAAATTTAGCGAAATGCTTGCTGGGGTAATGGGTTCATATTGTATTCTTTAAAAAAGAAATTGTTTCATTGCACAGCAAACACATAGGTTTACCACTGTGCATGATAAAAAATATTTTTTTCGGTCCATTTGTTTTGGGGAATTTACGACATTCTGTGTCCATTTTTCCCCTTTTTTAAACCAGACATCTTGATAGATTTTTTTTTTTTTTTTGGTTTAATTTGCTTGAATATTTCCCGCCTTTTTTTATCAGTTGTTAAGAACAATTTTAACCCCGCTGAGCAAATTTATATATTACCCGCCAAAACAACTGAATACTCTCGATCGTACGCGAATATGCGATGCTAGCCGCGTTATGAATAACAGTCGGCTCTGGGGCGCTTCGAGGTCATCGGGCGGCTTTCCCCAATGTTTATCTGTTTGTCTCTTTCTAACGACTATTTTTTACTCGATCTGTGGCGTTCCATTTACGCGTAATAATATTATTTATCGATTTTAGTCTTTATGATTTGAATAAATACAGTTTTTTGGGGGTTTGGGTTTACGGTAAATTTCAAAAAACTATGTGTGCTAAATCTTTAATTTTTTTTGGGGCGTTATTTGAATTTCTCGCGGGCCGGATTGAAGGGTTTTGGAGGGTTTTTTTCCGGGGCCCCGGGGGGGAGGGGTTCCCTTATTGTGCTGTAACAGTTACTGGTAATCGTTATTGTGACATGTTAGAAAATTTTGGAAATTGGATCAATTGGGACAACAGCACATGTGGTTCCAACAGGACGGTGCCACATCACACAAAGCTCATGCTACGATGCAAATTTTGCGGGAAACTTTTCCCAGTCGTTATTTATCTATGGCGACGATGAAGAGAAAGGTGTAGCAACCCAACCACAATCCTGACGCTTAAGGACAACATTCGAAACAAAATTGCCGAAATAACACCAGAAGTCTGCGAGAATGTCATGAAAAACATGCATAAAAGAGCTTGCATTTGCGCCATGGCCAAATCGTGGCCACTTGACCGACATCATTTTTTATAAATAATGTTAAAGATCATATAATCAATAAATAAAATATAAATTATAATTTTATTTTTCATTCAAAAATTTATTTAAAAAAATATCGATCTGGAACATAAAACGCACCCTGTATTATACGCAATCTACCCATAAAACGTAAAAAATATGCCCCAATCTTACGAACCATGCTTGTGCTACGTTTATGTCCATTCTGAACTCCATATATCACTCAAATATATTTCCGATTTTCCAGATGCAATTCGCACGAGAAACACCGAAAACGCAAGTCGGTACGCAAGCTGAAATCGTTCACGGCGTATCACAAGTTCCGCAAGAACAACGGCCTCTGCACGAAGAACGTCCACACGAAGCGGGTAACGCGCAGCTGTTCATCTTCGGCCGCTCTACGACCCGCCGAGAAAGAGACCATGCCCGCGCCGACCCCCGCCTCGATCGTCTCCAAGAAGCAGCAACATCCGCCGCAGCACCATCACCATCACCACCATCATAAGAGTCGTTCGGAGGCGAGCGTGCAGAAAAAGTACAGGACTAGATCGCAGAGCATGCGCGAGATGTGCGAGGTTGCCAATTCGGGCGCTAACACTTCATGTTTCGACGTTCCTAGTACCAGCACGGGTATAACCGGTACCGCGTCTAGCGTTTATCGGGTTATCGAGCAGGATTCAGATGAAGAAGTATCGCCGGGAAATGTGTGTAACGAAAACGGTAGTAATTTGGAGAATAATTTCGTAGATATCATACCGACCCCGTTGAATGGTAGCCACGATATGTATATAAATATGTTAGATATGCCCAATAATAATATTAATAGTAATAGTACTAATAATAACAATAATGGTAGTAGTAACAATAATATCGTCAACGGTAGTAACAACAATAACAATAACGTTTTAACCTTACGCAATGATGACTTAGCATTAAGAAACGATTACGACACAGACCCGGAGGTCTTTAATAACGAATTCAACTATGTTAACGAGAACGGTTATTCTCATAACGAGGGTAACGAACTTAGTTCGTGCAGTGATAGCGATCCGAACTACGGTTACACCCCGATCAAGAGAAGGCGACGAAATCATAGCGAAATCGACAGCGGTTTCGCCACAGGATCCTGTTCCAGTAACAATAACAGTTACGCCAAGCGTAGCTTGAGGAATAATAGCGCATCGTGTTCCGTAGGGAGATCTACAACGATCGGCGGTGGTTATGGCAACGATCCTAGCTCAGACGACGATTGCCACTACGAGAAATTCAAGAAACGCGTCAAGAAGGCACGGGTCAATATACGCAAGCAAATAGGTGGAGATTCTGATTCGAATTGATCGTTTGTACAGCTAGATGACGCGCATGATCGTTTTACTACTACCGCTAAATGATAATGATAATTGTTGTTTATTACTTTATGTTTTGATATACATATATATACATATACATATATATAAATAATAAAAAAGAGAAGTGTTTTTATCATTTATTTTTATTTTGTTTTGTTTTTGTTTTTGGATTTGTTTATAATTTTTTCCCTGTAGGTACCTACATTATACAGTTATGTCCATAATAATTAGAGTTTGTTAAAGAGGTGGTATCGGCAGTGGCGCACCGCATAAAAGTAGGTACGTAATATACAATATTAGTGAAAAATAATATTGTTACCTTTTCCTGTCGTCTTGATGTCCACTGTGGCAATTGGCAGCCGCCCTGGTAAGCTGTGTAGAACTGCAACATCAGCAACGCTTCGATTGTTGATTCATTCAGCCGTAGACGGTGTTGTGAATACGTTGTCGTATACTTCGAAAATGATCGTTCGACATCCAGTGAAGTAAGATTTGCAAATGCCCAGATATTCCCTTTCCTCATCTGGGCACTCTTGATTTTCAGTTATAGACCGAACCTTTTGTAAATCGGGATTTTTTGTTAAAATTGCACCAAATTTTGAGCAACATCGACTCCTACTATAGTGTTCGTCAAGTTTTCTAGAGCGGCTTGTAAATTGTTTATGCAATTTAATGCGTGCAGATAAGTGACTGTTTTCTAATTGCTCAATAGCTTGTGCAACTTCAGAATAGTTCATGGAAATTGTTGTTGAACGTCCGAATTGGAAACAAGTTGCTGACTATCTCGAACTGCTGCAGAATCATTTGAATCAAGTTTCAAGATGACATTTTTCACTTGTGAAAAATATCTCTGATAGTAAGATACTGCCTGGAGCCATGTTCCCCATCGCGTTATTACAGGCTGAGGTGGTGGTGGTAATTTCGGACACAATTGTTTGAATGCACGGATGTGTTTGGGAGATTTGATGAACACTTTTTTGGTAGATGCTATTAACTTATCCACCGTCGGATACTTCTTTCGAATGGTTTCTGCTACGAGGTGACATGCGTGTATGAGGCATGTTATGTGAAGAAGCATATTTTCAACATCCTACCAACTCTCAGCATTGTTGCGGCTCCGTCAATAACGAACATTGTGACATGAGTTCCTGTGATACAAAATTCTCTCAACGATTCTTTTATTATCTTGACAACGGTTTCTGCATTAGTTTTCTGAATCCTTTTACTGGATAACAACAATGAAGCTGGTGGACCATCACGTTTTAAAGGATGCGCTACAACATGAATGACGCTGTTTTCTGAGCATCATTTGTTTCATCCACACATAGGCAGATTTTCTTATTTCTCAACTCGTCTTTTACACATTCCTTTACTGTCCCTTTTGCACACGTGGCAAATTGTATCGTAATTGCATAGATGTTGGCAGCTTCCATGAGGGAGCGTACTTAGCCCAAAAAAGACGAAAGTGTTCATTAGATACTAGATGTGGGATGTTGCACACACTTAACATAAAAATAAAATCGTATAAAAATTGCCAGTATGGAATACTGTTTCTTAAATTAATAATGACGTTTACTTTTACAATGCTTTCCACATTTAAACCTATCGCGATTTAGCAATCCGCTATTGCATATTGTGCAATAAATATGCGGGCTTCTATATTCTAATCCAGCGAAATGCCTGAGATATTTATTCACATTTGAAGGCAACGTTACACCCTTTGGACGTCCCATCTCCGCGTACTTATTTGGCGTGCAGCGTACTGTCGCTTTGAGCTCTCTCGCGATACTGTCGAGATCGACTACGAGTTGAAAATTACCCCTACCCACGCCGCTACCGCTACCGCTACGCTACTGCCATCCGGTACCACCTTTTTAACAAACTCTAATAATAATAACATATTTGATAGATGTGTAGATTCGGATATACAGGACGACAAGAAGTTCGCTTAGATTACACGGTTAAACAAAATTGAATTTTGTTTTGTTGCTACCTGAATGAAATACAGAGACGGTGCGTTTAAAAATTTAATTCCATTTATAAACAAAATTATTCAAATTTATATTACGTAATTATTGCGAATATACATCTGAATATCCGGCAGCTTCCTATTTATTCCGTGGTCAATATTGTGAATGAAATATTTGGGGCGCGATGAAATCGAGGTCCTGGTTGCTGTTACGTTTTCCTGGTTTGAAGAATAATGTCGCTAGTCGTCTGCTTCGGCGCAAAGAGGAAGGACCAATTGCTTTGCTTAGATATATAAAATACTTGCCTATTTGCTCGATAGCTCAGTATCTCTCGAAATGAAACACAGTACGTATGTATAAAAATAAATTTATTCAAACAGTTCCCCTTATTAATAAAAATATAATAAAATGTGAGGTTTCCCTCTTGTGATATATAAAAAAGATGCATATGCCTTAATATTGTGTATATGCTAGGGTACGTAAGGATTCAGTTATAAGCGCGAGTCCTATGCATATCGCGAATAGTATTGGCGCTTATGCTGGAGCGTCCTTGATTCGCTTTGCGCGCTCCCCACCTTATACTTTCATAGCAGACAAACGTGACACTGTCTATATATTTTAGCGGCTCACTTTACTACGGAACTTACGAACGTGGTATTATAATACGGCTTCCTTACTTGTTTGTGTACATATTTTGTAGGTGCGTTTCTATGTACATTTGTATAAATGTGTCTCTAAATTTTCAAAATAATAGAATGATGGATTTGCAAAATACAATAAATGAAGTAATGCATTTGTTAAAATAAAAAATAATGAAATGTCAAGAAGCCTTAACAGTTGCTGGTAACGGTATGACGCCTGACCAAACAACCATTCACAGTCTAGCCGGTGTATATGCATATGAGACGCGGAATTTCCGCGTCCAGTCTTATTTTAGCTGCAAGAGGGGTGCTGTTGTTTAGTACAGATTTTTTGCGCGTTTTTGTATAATGACAAAAGTAAGTGTTTCTATAAACACCGTTATTATCAACGTTAAAAATGAACAGTATTAGTGTAATTTTAAAAAGTTACTCTAATTAGACTTCCTCTGGAAGAAAAAAATAAGATAAAAGTTAGGTAGGCCATTACCTTAACCAAAATCAGAACAAAGAACGGAAAAAAGAGCCGAAAATAGAACGTTTATGCGTTTTTCCATGAACAGGTAAGAGTTCCTATTAACAGGCAGTGAATTAGCGATTTAAATGGATTCTAACAGCTCACGTTTACCCGAGTTGAAAATGTGTTTCTTTTTTTTCAGGATTAACTTCAGGTGTTCAAAAATCAATTTTAAAAGTGCTATTTCTAGGTTATGTTTGGAGGTTTATTAGTCATATCTTAACGAAATTTATGTTGGTACTTACTGTATCTGGACTAAAAGTTACCATAAAGTTCCTATAACGGATGGCAAATGCTGATAGTGATTAGTGGTAAATTCAAATTTGAAGATTAGGGAATAATTTATTGCACTTACTATTGCATTTTCTTAATTTTGTATGCAACATAGGTAAATAGAGAAATTGAGAGTTTTAGGCATCATCTAACGTGGAGACTCATACAGTTTTAAAATCGTATTACATTTTTCTAAATATCTGGCTACTTATAGAAAAATTAACAGGTAAATGGACGAAATGAATATAAGAAGACAATAATTTTCTAGTGAGCTTTACTATTTACTATTACATGTAGATATATTAAATTATAGTAACAATAATCTACTGAATTTGTTTGATTTTGTATGCAATTAAACAATTAGTACTTAAAAGATTACCTATACAAGAAGTATAAGTGGTAGTAAATTGTGAAATATAACCTAATGCTAAGGGGATTTTGTTAAATGCATTCAAGTAACTCCACTCGCCAATACAAAACATAAGCTAAAGGTAAAATGTTATCATAATTTTTTACAATCGCGCCCCCCTCATCGAAAAGTCACGAACTGCCACTGCACTCAACCTATTGATATAATTATCACTAAAGCTGGCCACGAGCGATACCGCGCAGTAGCGTAGAGTCGACCAGGAGATGTTTGCTACCGCAAGTAATTTCGCTCATCTTTTAAATAAAAATTAAATAACACGTGCTCAAACACTTACCATTTTAAGAGTCCTCCGTGACATCACAAAGTGAATAATGTCTGTTAAATATCTGCAACATTGGGATACTTTTCCCAACTGTTGTTTCGGCAAAAATTAGTACGGCATGAGGAAAATGCGTTTAACGCAGAGAACGAACGTTCTACATCTAGTGACGTAATATTTGCGTAAGAAAAATAATCTTTCAAATAACTTAACGATTCTTTTGGGACGTACCTTCACAAATGTGTCTTAATGTGCCAAAATCAGAATTTTCTCAAAAACACTTTCAAATTTTTCTAGAACAGAAACTTTTTTTGCGTCTTCAATCGCGCATAGCTGTGCGTGAACATGTTGCACTTTTTGTAGAGATTCTTCTAACGGCACCGCAGGTTTTTGTAATTTTTCTATTGCATTTGCTACCCCGAAGTAATTGTCGTGAATGATTTTTAAATCCATTTTAACCTGACTATCTTGAAATTTCAACTGGCTTTTCTGGATAGCGGGAGCTTCCTTTGTATCGAATTGTAAAACCACGTTCTTAATATTGTCAAAATATTTATGATAATAAAACGCGGCCTGTAACCATGTTCCACAACGAGTTAGAATAGGTTCGGGTGGCTCTGGTATAGGGGGGCACAGTCTGTGAAATCCGCGAATACGTTTCGGTGATTTAACAAATACTGCTTTGGTATGCGCTATTAAAGCGTCTACCTCAGGATAACATTTTCTGATACTATCCGCCACAAGATTGAGAGTGAATTTTACACGTAATTTTAACAAATTAGCAGAAACATCAAGAGTTGGTTTGTTGAAAGTTCAAACTGTCCAATGTATTTAAACTAACTTTGAAATTACTTTGGCAGTACACTGTTGTATTCGTTTGGAGACTAATAGAATTGAAGGTGCCGATTGATGAGGTTCCAATTTGCGTGCCATTACATTAAGAACAGAATGTTTCTTCCAATCTGTTGTTTCGTCGACACACAACCACAATTTTTGAACTTTCAACTCCGATTTTATTTTTTGTTCAATATGTTCCCCGCAGATGGCACAATTCTTTGTAACGATGTTCGACTTTTGGGAATTTGCACTCGAATAAATATTCCAAAAGCAGATAAATGGTTTTTGTCTAGTAAATTAAACGGTATATTAACGCAAAAACGTAACGCATAAATTAAATATAAATTTTTCATTGTCTCGTGCGCAATTTCTTTTTGAGACATGCTTTTCACTATTTACGTGTCGTAAACAATGTTGTCTGGACCAACACTTTAACGGGATTTTACAGATTACACTTAATTTTAGCACCTTTTATATATTAAGTCTGGAATTTCGCAAAAAATTTTCGAAGTTTGTCCGACCGCGGTCGTTTTGCTGACGAAATCATAATTTTTCTAGGACAGATAACAATTGCGCAAATGACCGGCAGCGAAAATGTCCGTATTTCTCCGCAGACGAAGTAATACCCCTTCCCTCTCGGCCCGAACTGATTCCCGCCGATGGGGGTACCGTGGGGCCGGTTTAATTACACCCTAAAAACAATTTTGAATTTGAAAATATCTCAGTTTTAAAGACATTTTTTTCTTTCCCAACTACTGAATTCAGTTATTAGGGTTTTTGTTTAGAACAGATAACAGATACCTTCGATATTTCAATGTATTCCTATTTGGTTCTGAACACGACTGTATTTAGGTTTAATATTGGTTGCATATTCATCAGGCGTTGAATTTAAACACAGGTTTTCCCAAAAAGTTTTTGGGAACGGGGGTCATCGTTTAACATTACTTGATTACAGCAATGAATCCTAGTTCCGTTTAAAATTTGTGGCCCTTTAAAGCTTGCGTAGCTGAATTTTAAAGGGATTGTATTTTGGAAAAATTTGTATCCCTGTACGGGTTTATTATTCCCCCATCTTCTGATATTCTAACTGAAATACATGGATTCAATCCCAAAAACGCCAGTACATTTATTTGCATTTATTCTGTTCTAACTGGTGTTAATATGAAATGTTTTAAATTTGAAATCCCGTTCGGTTTTAACTTCAATACGAGGTATGATGGTCCACTTTAGGAAAACGCTCTCCATAAAGGGTTTCTTTAAAGAATCTTTTTGAACTATTTTCGAAATCAAATAGATATTCAAAATATACAATTGCATACGTACCACCAAATTTAAGCTAACAATTTATATGTTTTTATTAGTAGCTATTTGTTAAATGACATTTTTGTTTATACCGTTATATTCCTAACTTCTAGTACTTCAATCATAAAGTCAAAAAGATGAGCGGTGCAATTTAAAAAAAATAGTTTGTATATCTTTTAGAATTCTGCAAACCATTTTCGACGTATATCTCTACAAATAAGGAAGATATGACTTATAATATTGAATCTGGGACACCGCTATATGCATTTTTTCTCAAAAATACGTATTCCTTACAAAGAAACCGTAGCCAATTCAGCTTCTTCTTAGTTATAATTGTGTTCACCACATCGAATTCGTTAAGAAATGGCTATTTTAATCTCGAAAGTATAAAGTTTTCGAAAGTTTGTTGCCTAGTGTAATGTCATAACCTAAACTAAATTTAACTGTTGATATTAACAATTGCTTTATGCTTAATGCACGGAATAGCATAGAAATGTTACATTGTATGTTTATTAGCAGTAATTATGACGTAAAAATTCGAGAACAAGTGCAGAAAATAATGTTAAAGTTTGACGTGTTTATAGCTTCGACTTGTGCGAACTTTCTTAATCTTTGTCTAAATTTCGCGTTACCCTATCTGAACGGGGTTCATTAAATGTGCACGTTTATGTGTATTCTTTGATTTTTAAGGGTAATCTTTATTTGAATAACTCGTTTCTTAGTTAAATAGTAAAATATATCTATTATGTATGTAAACTTCGCTATTACTATCAGCGCAATGCGTTTATTGTGCAATCAATGCTATCATGTATGTAACTACGTAACATCGTTCTACCTCGAAAGTTAGTCACTTCCGTTAAAGTTAACGCTCTTAGCGGGAATAATAGCCGCAAGTGATTGATATACAGCTAAATTTAGCCTCGTAATAACATTAAAAACCAATATACGCTGCAGGAACTTTGGTTTGGTAACCACCGGAAATATAGAATTGTATTTGTAGTGGTTGTTCTACAGACTTCCTAAAAATTATAAAACGTGCATTGCAATTGACTATATTGAAATGGAAAGGTCAAAACTCTCCTTAGATTCTATTCATTACGTCTGCGTATTCATTCATTTCATGAGTGTGGGTACATTCAACAGAATTTTCCTATGCAAAAATTTTGCTCTAACAAATGAAAAATGCAGAAACATTATTGTCTATTACTTTATTCACAGATTTAGAGTTTTTTTTTTCTATATAGAAATTGTGATTATGGTAGATTTCACTGTGTTACTGGCGTCCTAAAAGAAATAAAAGTTTTGAAAAAGTGAAGATCGGCAAACTGTGAGCTTCAGACTCGATCTACATTTCCCTTTCGAAAGCGTGACAATTTCCTAGATTTATTTAAACTCAAATTTACCTTGTTCATCACAAATTTACCTTCAAGTTGTTAAAATGAAATATTTCAGATTTGCTAGATTCTATATCACAAAGACCTTCATGAAAAATAATAATAACATATACGATAACAATTTTGGTATAAGAATTGTTACCAAATTTGGTAAAAAATATTTTCAAATTTAGAATTAGTTCATGCTTCCAATGCATACGAATTTTTAGTATACTGAATATTGTAGCAAAATAATTATCGTGTCAAACCGTCTTTAGGTTTAATTTCTGTGGAATTAACGATTTTTTCCCTGTATTGGCAACACTCCCAAGTAAAGCATTCGTAAATATTCAGCAGAAATTACAAACTAGTTAAATACGATTTAATTGGCGAAAACAATCTGAAATTGGTTTCCGATTTCACAGTATATGATTAGACTTTGTTAAAAGAGTGGTACCGGCAGTGGGACACCGCATAAAAGTAGGTACATAATATACAATATTAGTGAAAAATAATATTGTTACCTTTTCCTCTCGTATTGATGTCCACTGTGGCAATTGGCAACCTCTCACCCACGCCGCTACCTCTACCGCTTGGCTACTGCCATCCGGTACCACCTTTTTAACAAACTCTATATATGATTGATTCTGGCTAGTTGCAGCTAATTTCATATTTTTATTTTATTTGATTTATTTATTTATTTATTTTTTATATTTATTTCGAAGTATACAAAGGTATACAAGAAAAGTCAACAAAACCACATAATTTTAATTATTCCAATATTCGTTTAACGAATACGGTTCTAAATTAACTAAATATTCAAACAATCTGCTTTTCAATATTCTTAAATTGTTGCTAGTTTTGATGAACAGTGGTAGTTTGTTATATAAACGTAGACTAGAATAATACACATTCCTTTCTGTTAATGTTAACCTATGTATTGGGTACTGATAAAAGTCATCTTTTAAACGAGTATTATGTACGTGATTGTATTTAGAATCATTTTTATTCATTTTATTTTGAAACAAAAAAATTATGCAATTGTAAATATATACTCCATAAAAGGTTAGTAAATTATGCTGTTTAAAAACGGTTTTTAGACTGTCTCTACTTGATAAACCGAAAATAACTCTAAGGACTTTCTTCTGAGCTAGAAAAACTCTATATACTTCTGGAGATTGACCCCAGAAAATGATACCATAACTCATGCGTGAGTAAAATACACCATAATAAACCGCGAACAGATCCGGAGTATTAAGTATCTTTTTTAAAGTTTTAAATCCAAAGGTTATCGAATTAAGTTGTTTACTGATGTTATCCGTGTGCACTGACCACTTCAAAATTCGTCAATATATAGACCTAAGAATTTGGTTGAACTGGTTATAGCAATTTTCCTACCGCCCAGTTCAATACAAGAAGGCCTTGGTATTGCTGCGGAAGTTCGAAAAACCATGCAAGATGTTTTGGTTAGATTCAAAGCTAAGTTGTTGTTAAGAAACCAGTTATCAAGTGCACAAAAATAACTATTACATTCTCTGTTCAATTCAGAATAGTCACTTCCTCGAACCAGTAAATTGGTATCATCTGCATAGTTTACAATGACATGTTCAGATCGTTGCACAACATTACTTATATCATTTGCATACAGATTAAATAATATAGGGCCAAGAACACTTCCCTGTGGCAATCCTTTTTTAAGAGGAAGAATTTGTGATCGTGGAGATTTGCCATTCTTTGTAAGTTCAACCAATTGCATTCTGTTGTTAAGGTACGAATGCATGAGATCACTCGCAACCCCACGAATGCCGTACACATCAAGTTTGGTAAGCAGTATAGAGTGATCCACATTGTCAAATGCTCTGCTTAAGTCCAAAAATATACCACATGCTAATTCGCGGTCTTCGAGTATTGACAGAACCTCATCGGTATACTGAAAAATAGCAGTTTCAACTGATTTTCCTTTTGTGAAGCCGTGCTGGAAATTGTTAAGTAAATTATGTTTTTTAAAGAAACAGAGAAGCCTATCAAAAATTAAATATTCAAAAATTTTAGCAAACTATTTAGCAAAAAATAGGTCTGTAGTTACTTAATTCATTAATATCCCTTTTCTTATATATAGGTTTAACTACTGCCACCTTAAGCTGCTGTGGGAAAGTTCCAATTGTAAAACAAGAGTTTATTAAATGACATAAAGGGTAAGAAATATGTTCAATACATGATTTTACTATACAAGTGGGATCCCATCAATACCCGCAGACCGCTTATTTTTCATGTTTTTGACGCACGAAAGAATTTCTAGCTCAGTTACAGGCGCGAGGAATATCGATGTTTTATTGTTAATTATATTGATAGTAGAGAAGTTGTTTGCCTTTAAGTAAGTAAAAGGTTTTATCATAGCTAAAATTCGTAAAAATCCCAGGAAATTTGAGATTGCATCTGTAAAGTTCTTCGTAGGTAAAAAAGGCGCTGTCCAATGATACGATATGTAATTTTTAGAGACAAATGTTAAAACTTTATTAAAATATTTTTAATTACTCTAATAAACACAAGTTGGTAGAAAATGCGCAGGCGTAATATAATATTAATTGACAAATTTCGGAATACGATTAAAATGAATCAAAATATGATTCTCAATAATTGTTTAGTTTGTTATCATCAGTTGCACTGAAACGAATTGAAAATTTAATCTAGAATTAAGTTAAAATGACAGGTGGAATGTGACAATTGCAGTCAATTAAATAGAAAGACTGTCACATTCGATCAGACATTTTAACTTAATCCGAGATTAAATTTTAACTTATGTTGTTGACCGTTAATCGTATATTTAAAATTTTAGTTTAATTTGAGTTACAAGAAGCAGCATAATACAACAAGTTATCCTTGCATGTAACGGATAACATGTAAAGAACATAAAGCAACCAAAAACAATTATATTTTATATCTCTTTTCAAACTAAAACTCCCTAGAAGTAAAATCCAGTCCGATCAATTAAAAATAAACACTCTCATTTCTTAGTTTCGGCGGTATGTTTAAAATTTTAAAAACTACTCCAACAAATTAACATTTGGATAAATTTATTAAAATACTTTTCTGTTTGAAATTAGATTCAAACAAACATTTATTAGAACCGTAAATCTCCAAGTAACATCCGAAAATTCAATTTTCTTGAATTTTAGACTCATAAATTTAAATATCCATTTATATTTATATACAGGGGCCTTATAAAAATTGACCGTACAACATCTTTGTTATCGATTTTAGAACAAAATGTTTTAAATAAAAGCGTCATCAATTGAAAGTGTGCATTTTTTTGAATTTTTTGTTAATTTCTACCATTCAAGCTTTGTAGTTGAAAGTTTTAATAAAAACAGTTGAATAGCGCGAGAACGGTGCATTTTAGATATGTAGTATGTTACATAAAGTTACCCTAAAATTGAGCGAGGAATCAAAAAAATACATAATATACAGGATGTTATATAATAATAATAATAATAATAATAATAATAATAATAATAATAATAATAATAATAATAATAATAATAATAATGGTCTTTATTATCCAACAGAAAACAAAGTCTAATTACAGGATAATAATAATAATAATAATAATAATAATAATAATAATAATAATAATAGTATATTCATTCCTCATCACAGATCAGACGTATAAATGCTAGATAACTGAGATGACAAAACAAGTCAAAATGTAAAAGTCTCAATACACACTACTACTAAAGTTAAATGAAAAACTGTCCAACAGGTATACTCTTTAAATTTAAGAGAAAAATTCAGTCAGGGTATAGCAGCTTTTAATGAGAAGTAAATTTTTAAGTTTCCTCTTAAAAATATTCAAATTGGTACTGCACCTTACTTCCTCGGGCAACGCATTGAAGAGTTTGCACCCTATGTTGTAGAAGCACTTGCTATATTTTGCCGTACGATGTTTGTCGGGTTGTAATTTATGTTTGCTACGCGTTTCGTATTCATGTGTTAAGTCATTTTTATGGAAAAAGTGCTTATTTTTGTAAATATATACACACACTTCGTAAATGTAGGTATCTATGACGGTTAATATTCTTAATTTTTTAAATTCTTCGCGACACGAATAGTGAAAACCAATACCCGTCAGGACCCTAACAGCGCGCTTCTGCATAATTAAAACTCTGTTCACCTCGCCAGAATTTCCCCACTGAACAATACCGTACCGTAATTGGGAGTGAAAATTTGCGTAATACAAATTTAAAAGTATGTCCTTATTACAGTGATAAGACATATATTTTAAGCCGTAGCATACTTTTGCCAATCGTTGACAAAGATTTTCAATATGAGCTTCAAAATTTAAACTAGGGTCGAAAATTACTCCGAGTATTTTTATTTGGGTGGTAAGGGTTGAATGATCTTGTCTTATAGTATGTTCAAAACCTCGGTCTCTTAGTTGAAAAGCTACTAATTGAGTCTTATCAGCATTCAGTTTCAAATTGTTTTTATAGGACCACAATTCTATGCTTTCGTTTAGTTGAGTCATTCGCCGTAAGAGAGATTCTGTACTTCGATTCATTAAAAGTATACTGGTGTCATCCGCATACATATTCAAGTAAATATCATCAAATGACCTCAGGAAGAAACTGAGATCATTAGTGTAAACTTTGTAAAGAAATGGACCTAGTATTGATCCTTGGACCACACCCTGACTCAAGCTTAAAGCGTCGCTAAGCGTAGACTGATTTACCCTCACCGCTTGTCGGCGATCCGTCAAATACGATCTAATGAATTCTAGAGCAATGCCTCGTACACCATATCTGAAGAGTTTGGCAAAAAGAAGTTCGTGGTTTACACAGTCAAATGCACGGAATAATCGAGAAAAAAACCCCAAAAACAAAGTAGCCCTTATCCAATCCCTGAACGACCCTGTAATGAAACTCACTTAAGGCTGTATCAACACCTCTCCCCGCGGTATAGCCATGTTGATGAGCTGATAACAAATTATGTTTGGAGAAATGGGCAGTCAACTGACGCATCAATAAACCTTCAAATATCTTCGAAAAGCTTGAAAGTAAACTAATAGCGCGATAATTACTATAACAATTGCGATCGCCTTTCTTAAATAGTGGTTGAATAATAGCTCTTTTCAATTCAGTGGGAAAAATTCCATTTTCGAAACATAAATTTACGACATAAGCAAACACGTCACAGATTTGAGATTTAATTTTTTTTCAAAATATTATTCGAAATATTATAACAAAACCACAAGAGTCAGAGGATTTAAGGCTGGTAATTACATCTAATACGTCAATATTTGTAATTGGTGAGAGGAAAAATGAAACGTTATTGAGTGGTACGTTTTCAGTTAGAAAATTCATGTCTAGTTTGAATTTATCAACGTTATTAACAGTTGCAAAAATTGAATTAAACACATTAGCCACCTCTTTGTCAGGTTGCTTCTCTTATCAACAAAAATTTCTAACTTTTCTTTAAGTTTACTTTACCCCGCAATTCGGAGACTATACTCCACATTGCTCTGCTTCTATTTGAGGCATTTCTAATTTTATTATCGTTTTGTTTTTTATGTTCGCCTATTAATAATTGATTATAGATTTTATTTACCTCTGCGCTTAAAGGACGAAAGGGGGTATCGTTTCGCGAGATCACCATATAGTTGAACTTCTTGTTTTAAACCCTAATAACTCTGATGATAAATGAAAGGGTCGTGTAGGTCTTTTGCTTAACAATACGCTGCAGAGGAAAGTGAAGGTCAAAATAATACAAGAGAACACTACTAAAGGCTCCATACGCGGTATTAGGACATGATTCACAAAACACATTTTGCCAGTTTTCATTCTCCAAATCCTTTTTCAAACTTTCAAATTTTACGTCACTAAAAGTACGTTGGAAAATATAGTTCTTTTCCTTAATAATTTTATCTACCTTTAAAATGGTATTTTTTAAAAATTGAGAATGATGATCTGATAGATTAAAATCTGAGTTTTCCACTTCATAGTTAGATTGAGACAATACTAAAAAATTATCAAGACAAGAGGTAGAGGTCGATGTGATCCTAGTGGGAGAATCAACTGTCAATTCAAAGCCAAAAGAAGAGACTAAGTCAATAAAATTAGTTCTACATTTACTATTCGTCAAAAAGTCAATATTAAAATCTCCCCCTATTATCACCGTCATACTGTTATCCATACAAACGAAATCCAACAAGTTATTCAACAAATTTACAAACACATTAAAATCACCTAATGGTGGACGATATATGACTACAATAGTAACCTTTGTGTGTAACAGCTGTATAGAGGCTGCTTCTAATACACCTTCTTGACAAAAATTACATAAAGATAACATTTTGATTTGAATTTTAAAGCATCTTTTAACATAAATTGCGACGCCACCATGCTTCAGCGAACTTCTACAATAATATGATGAGAGTGAAAAATTACTTATGTTTAACTCGTGCAACTGTTCCATTGTTTGCCAATGTTCTGATAAAAGAAGGATATCACATTTTGTTTCTCTCAAAATAACTTCCAAAGCCAATAACTTATTCGCTAAACACTGTATATTTTGGTGTTGGATTGTAAAAAATTTGTTGCATTTCCACCCTTTGGAAATTGAGATGAGACAGTTGTTTGGGTAGAGTCTCTTAGCGAATTCACAGCACGTTCGGTGGAATCACTTTCACTACATTTTGATAATAATAATAAAGAAAAAAAAAGAAAAAGGTGCACAGCACTTCTGGACATAATATACAGCGTACACATATACAAACGCCAGTTATTATAAAACAGACATAACTTTAATAGCAAAAAAAAAAAAATAAGAACATTGATTAAGAAAAAAAGATACTGAACCAATTCAGTGCCACAGAGTTCCAGCACTTAAGAAAAAAGATCACCATAAAGTTTATTAGCATTCTTCGACATGTGCGTTATCGGGGCTTTAAGTAAAATATTAGCTTCCTGTGGGAACAAAGAACGTTTCCGTTTGTCTAGTTTTGTACTGAGGTACAAGAAACCTAACTGCCGCAAGTATGCTCGGGGCATCAATTTTATTAGTAATTATTTTAGCCAGGAATTTAGCGCTGGCTATCTCCCGACGAGTAGTTATAGTTTGCATATTATGTTGTTCCAATAGGCTGTCATAATCTGTTCCGCGTGGTGGATACGTACCAGTGATTTTAAAGGTTAAGTATTTTAGGAACCTCTTTTGTGTCCTCTCAATTGCAAGTTGTTGGTAAAGGTATATTGGGTACCAAACAACAGAAGGATATTCCAACCTAGGAAGGCTAGATCCAGGCTAAAAAACAAGGCTTTAAGAGTTTGAGGATTCAAAAATCCTCGACATGTTCTTATAAGAAAACCTAGCGATCGAGAGGCAGAATTGCAAATAGTAATTATGTGCTCAGAAAATTGAAGTTGTGAATCAAATAGAACGCCCAAGTCTTTAAACTGCGTTGATCTTGATATGGCGACGTTGTCCACCGTGTAGCCAAAAAGCATAGGATTTTTGGTTTTGAAGTATGTAACAACAGCACATTTACTAACATTGAGACGAACCTTATTATTAATACACCAAGAATGGATTCTGTTCAGGTTTGTTTGTAATTTTACTGAGTCAGCGGTAGACGATATCTCAGAAAATAGTTTTAAGTCATCTGCGTATGCGAGAACTCCACAATCAAGACAGGATAGGAGATCGTTAATATATATATTAAATAAAAGGGGACCCAAATTGGAACCCTGTGGAATTCCCGAAGAAGCAGTGTATACATTAGAGGTAAAGTCGTTATAGCAGACGTATGCGGATCTATTTTCTAAATAGGAAGCAATGAAATTTGTAATTTCAGATGTAAAACCAAATGAAGAAATTTTGGAGGCAAGTATGGAGTGGTCAATAGTGTCGAATGCCTTGGCAAAATCTGTGTAAATAACATCGACTTGCTGTCTACTATCAAGGGATTGGCTGATGTACTGAGTAATTTCTACCAGATTTGTCACAGTTGACCTACCAGAAATAAAGCCGTGTTGATATGGAGATATATAGATTTTACAACGTTGTATAGCTTTAAATACAGCAAATGTTCAAACATTTTCGAGCAGGTGGAAAGAAGACTAATGGGACGATAATTTGATACGTCACTTTTTTCACCACGTTTGAAAACAGGGGTTACCTTACTTAATTTCCAGAACTCAGGAAAAGTAGAGGTTTTACAACTCAAGTTAAATATGAAAGTTAATCGTGTAAACAAGACAGTTGCACAGTCTCGAATAAAAAAATTAGGAAGTCCATCATGTCCGGCAGTGGTATCGGCTCTTATATCCTTCATTGCGGACAAAACTTCCTCAGCTGAGATTTCAGGAATGCTGAAAGTAAGGGGAACGTTCTCCATGAATTGGGAGCTGGGTATATCTGATGCTTGGTATACGCGCGCGAACATATCTGCAAAAGCCTCAACAACGTCTTGAGGTTTATCCAATGTCTCTGGGCCATACTTCATTGTAGCTGGAATTCTGGTATTGCCACTTCTGTAGTGAACATACTGCCAAAACTGTTTCGGATCCGCCACAATATTAGATTCAGTACTTAACATAAACTGCTTATATTTGAAATAAGGAAGTTTGGTCCGGTACAGCCTTAACGGAACGCTCTGTATAATAAAAAATAATTAAAAAAAATGCACGTTTTCAATTGACGAATCTTTTATTTAAAATATTTTATTGTAAAATCGATAATAAAGAAGATATTGCACGGTCAATTTTTATGACACCTGTATATTTGTAAGCGTATTTTGATAATTGCAGCTAACTACATTCGAACACACAACCCTGTAATTGATTACGGGTAAAGTATTAAAAAGACTACTGTATTTCATCTGTGAATTGATAGACATGTAAATGACGTAATTGATAGCGTAACATTTATACAAGCTCGATCAACTTACTGGAATTTCAATGTTTATCTGGCTAACAAGCCAGAATCCGATAAGAAATTATCAGAGCATTTGTATTCTTTATAGAGTACCTATCGTATTTTGCTATCATTTACCGAACATTTAATTCTAAAGTTGTAAAATATTGAAGATATGAATTCTGTGCTGTTTTAACTTGATAAAACCATAATATACTCACTTTAAACAAAAATATCTGACATATAAGTATATTCGATATGTTTTAAGTTGGTACTATTGTTAAGTTAGTTATTAATTAGGATCAAATAATTGTCACTAACATAACAGCAACTATATACTAAAAAAATTTACCTGCCAGCGTTATAACCGCAACTTTTTACATGTATTTATAACAAATTTGAAAAATTATACACGCAGAGAGACGTTTACTTGTATTGAGACTGTCCGCCTCAGCTGTTTCAAATACCCGCAATACAATAACTGTTTTAAATCAAAGGAAATATTTTCTTAGGGGTTTTTTCTCTGCTTAAGAGAAGTATATACTTAATCGAAGTGTTGGTTCCTGCTCTGACGAACAGGTACCAATACTTCGATTACTTTACGACGAAACAAGGAAACAACACCAACGAAGAAGTATATACTTGTAATGAAATAATTGTATTTCTTTGTTTAAGGCATTTGTTAACTTGATTCAAGAAAATCTTGGAGAAAATTTTAGGAAAGCGTAGTCTTAGTAAGTAAATGGCCGTTATAACACAAAACAATATTTTTTTAAGGATAGTAAATAGTTTCCTTAATTCCAGAAAGCGTTTATGTATTGTTCATAAATCAATAGTTTCATTTTTTTAAAATAAAGCATTTATTTACTTAGAATTCTATCTAGAACTATTAAACGATGAAAAAATCTTATAGGCAAAATATAAAGGAAGCAAATTTCAGTTATTTCAACAATAAAATTCAAAATTCTAAGAACAAATCAAAAACTATTTGGAAAATTGTAAATAGCACACTAAATCGTCAATCAAAAAAACTTAGGATAGATGCTATTTATTGTGAGAATGAGGTGTTAACGGATAATTTTGAAATAGCAAATGCATTTGGCCATCACTTTGAAACGGCAGCAAATAATAAAATAAAAGATCATTTTGGTTCAAATTTATACTTTCCTCATACTGCACAACCCACGATTTCTCCATCTATATTTATACACAAAATATATGAATGTGATGTATATTGTTGTATTCCTTATAACACATAAGTTGTTTTTAAAAAAAGACAGTTTCTGACACCAGCGCAGCTTTTATTAGTGTGCTCCGTAACACGGTTTAAGTACAATATAATATTATACTAGTAGAATTTAATATATAATTAAATTTATGATTCGATTATAATTCGATAGTAATTTGGGCAGAGTAACACTTTACGCGCGAGAGTCTGAGTTCTTATTGCTCTAAAGAGTACGAGCGCGTACCCCTTTTATATCATTTTAAATATGCTGACTAAGATCTCTGTCTTACTTATATACCTTAGATATGGTCAAGGGCTACAACAATATACAGCGATAAAAAATGTCAAAAACAAAAAATCGGCCGGGCTTCATGGTTATTCAATCACTGTAATACTAAAGATATTACCTGAAATTTTGCAGCCGCTCTTACATATTATGAACCAGTCTATAAACGAGGGTATTTTCCTAAAGTACTAAAAACAAGCTTAATTTTGCCAATTCATAAAAAAGGTGAAACAACATCCATGAATAATTATCGACAAATAGCTATAGTTAGTGCATTCTCAAAAGGATTATTTATGACAAAGTTATTGATTTTTTTAATAAACATAATGTAATCTCAGAGTGCCAGCATGCCTTTAGACCAAATAGATCAATTGAAACTGCTTCTTGTGATTTACTAAATTACATTTACGAGTGTTTGGAGCGTGGTTTATATGTAACGGCATTAATATTTGATTTGACTAGCGCATTTGATGTAATTGACCATAAATACTTGGAAGATAAACTGGATGAAGCAGGAATAAGAGGAAATATCCTATCATGGTTTACCACATACACTCGAGGCAGAAAAATTACAGTAAAATGTAACGAGTCATTGTCTGATAACTATGTTATGACGAGGGGGATGCCTCAGGGGTCGGTGCTGGGACCCGTGTTGTTTTCGATTTTTGTTAATGATTTGTCAGATAACATCAATCACGGCAAACTGGTTATGTATGCTGATTATGCGACGGTTGCTGTCTCGGCACCGACTTCTGAGGCTCTGGCGGAAATGGTGGAGTCGGTGCGGGACGATTTTGAGATATGGTGTGGTCGCAACGGCTTAATTTTAAATGCGGAAAAAACAGTAATTATTAATTTCGGCAGCCGTAGCAAAGTTTTGTCCTACACTTACACAGACAATGCAGTGAGTCAGTCAGCTAGGTTTTTGGGGACTCATATCGACGCAAATTTGTCTTGGGATGAACAAATAGCTATCTGCTCCTCAATTAACAAAACCTATTTTTCTATCTACCAGCTAAAGTCATCCCTTGACATATCAGGCTTACTAAACGTTTATTATTCTCTGGGTTATAGTTACATATCATATAACATTGTATGTTGGGGTGGCACATCGAAAGCTAATCTGAGCAGGGTTTTGATACATCAGAAAAGGGTAATGAGATTAATTTTTAATTAATTTTAATTAAAAGAATATCTTATTGGAAAAGTATATTACGACGTCAACGAGCTGTAACCCTGCGAAATGTAATTATAATGTAATAACTCGAAACAAAATCTTAGTCTTAATTTATATATATATATATATGTTTATTATTCTATTGAATAGTTTTACTGATTGTGAGTGTTTTATGCATTTTTCGATGTATTTGTTATACATACATTGTTATACGTAGATTTACCTATGTTTTATACATTGACATGTTATCTGCTAAACATACATTTGTTGTACACATACACATAAATCTCTTTTGACGTGTGCATACATTATATACTGTTTCGTACAAATAAATAAGGTAGGAATGAAAAAAATTGTCCAGATCTCACAATGTTCTATTGAGAAATTAGGTGACCGATTTCGTGTTAAAAAAATACATCATCAGGCCAACTACAAGGATATTCAATAAAAGAAAAATCTAAAGATAATCATTAAAATTAGCAGCAAGTGAATGAACTAATGAAAACTATTTATTTTTGTATGTTGCAGTACAATTAAATTATTTCTTTAATATAGTAATTAAATAGGATTATTTTTATGTAGTTTAATAATTAATAAGTTAAGTTTATTTATCTCTTTTTTATTATTATTTATTACACATTTTTAAAAACTATAGTTAAATTAGTATACGTGGTAAATAGCAAAAAAAAAGAAAAAATATCACATTAACCGGTATCTTTTGAAAATGTTTATGAGATGTTGTACGTTAAAGGTTATATCATTGTATGGGTATGTATGGCATTTGTATTCTGGTTTCTGTCGTTACTATCTAGGACGACATAATTATATCTCTTGAAAGTAGGTGGCGCCAGGAAATATTTCAGTGCTGTTTTTGAAGATTGGTGGCATAAATTAAGAGATGAACAGTAATGTGGGCAGAAGCAGAAAGCGTTAGTGCCTTTTTCATCTCACATTGTTTTTGCCGGGAGTGATTCCATCAATGCCATGAGCTATTTATTAGTATTATCTTGGTTATTGTTTTGTAGACACTTTTTTCATGTGTACTTCCACATTAATAGCACTTTTGTTTAAACATTATTCTGTAAGTAACCTCTACCTTAACCTTTTTAAAATCACAAGCAATGAGAATAATTTATTGCATTATGTACGGATATGTTGTACTGTTTTAAACAAGGTAAGTGCAATTAGTAGAGTAACCTAAACTTGCGGACTCGCATAGGCGTCGGTATTACGGGTTAATATAAGAATACGAAAAATTCATAAATAAACTAAACCGGTAGAGAAGCAGGCATGTAGTGTCGACCTTGAATATAAATCATGTTAAACCGCGCTGAGAGAGATTTCGTTTTAGTACCGGTTGAGCTGTTGCAGAGATTAGTCGAACGGTCAAGGTTATGTACTTACGTGTCGCTTTTGAAAATATAGCTGGTGTTTTTGTGTGTTGTAGTATTATAGCAAGTACATAATTAGTGTATCGTTTCATATAGAACTAATATTTACATACCTAAGAAAACAATGCCTCGTAATAGATTTGCTACTAATGTACATAAGTATGTGTCACTCATTTAAACTATGACAGTGCAGTTTTTTGCTTAATATGCAATGTTCGTTTGGCTGCATTGGACAGAACAGATTGCCAGAGGCATGTCAATGGTATTAAACATATGAGAAATGAAAGAACTGAAATACCTTATACACTATTCCTATTCCTCATACATTTATTAATTATGTTTACCTCTTGTAATCTTCCGTTGTCGTTGGTGAGAAAAGCAGCTTTTAAAACGTTTTGGCGACAATACGTTCCAAAGTACCCATTACCCTCACAAACACAATTACAGAATCATTTGCCGCGAATGAAAGAGATACTAGAAAATGTGTGTAAACGTGATTTGTGTTCCAAAAAAATATGGATTACCGTGGATGAGACGACCGATATAAAGAAAAACAATATTGTGAATGTAATAGCTCGCGTTTTATCTAGCGAGAACACAGCATCTCGATATTTGTTAGCTTGCAAACGTGTTCAACAATGTACCGCGGAAAATATTCAAAAAGTGATAATGAACGCTTTGAAAAAATTTAAAATTGCCCAAGATCAAGTTGTGATGATTGTGACAGATAGTGCAGCAACGACGTTAAGTGTTGGGCGATCCTTAAAACATATATTTCCTAACTTAATACATATAACCTGCGTGCTGCATGCTTTGCATTTAGTTGGTGAAGTTGTTCAACAACATTACGGAAACGTTGATCGGATGATTGGAAGTACTAAAGCAGTGTTTCGTAAATCTCCTAAACGTTTAAAAGAATTTCGTAAATTTTGTCCAGGTATTCCAGAACCTCCTGAACCAATTTTAACGCGATGGGGTACTTGGCTAACAGTAGCTTCTTATTTGATCCATTTTTAACAAATTCAATCAGTTATAATGCGATTTAATCGGAATGAATCCAAAGCAATTAGAGAAAGTCAAAGATAATTTCAAATTCCTCAACTTTTAGAAGATTTAACAACAATATGTACCAATTATACAGTATTACTAGATGCCATCAGAAAACTACAATGTACTGAATTGTCATTGCGGGAATCATTAGACATAGTGGAGAGTGTAAAAAATAAATTACACACATTAAATGATACGCCAGGATTATGCGCTAGTCAAAAGTTGGCAGATGTTTTAAAGAAAAATCCCGATTTTAATACTTTAGAGGCCGTTTATAATAAGTGTAAGAATAGTGAACTTTTAAATGATTTTGAAAAACAGTTTCTACATGCAAATGTAACTTTCTTAGATGTGGAGAGATCGTTTTCTATGTATAAGAATATTTTTTCTCGTCGACGCACAAGGTTTAAAGAAGTAATTGTGGAAACATATGCAATGATGCAAGTTTACAGTAGTTCACATCCTGATGCCTCTAATTTGTTGAATAATTAGCAAATAAGTTTATTTATGAATTTTTCGTATTCTTATATTAACCCGTAATACCGACGCCTATGCGAGTCCGCAAGTTTTGGTTACTCTAGCAATTAGTAATGTGGATATAAATAATGTGCATTTCAAGAATTCTAAGTAAATAAATGCTTTATTTTAAGAAAATGAAACTATTGATTTATGAACAATACATAAACTCTTTCTGGAATTAAGAAAACTATTTACTATCCTTAAAAAAATATTGTTTTGTGTTATAACGGCCATTTACTTACTAAGACTACGCTTTCCGAAAATTTTCTCCAAGATTTTCTTGAATCAAGTTAACAAATGTCAAACAAAGAAATACAATTATTTCATTACAAGTATATACTTCTTCGTTGGTGTTGTTTCCTTGTTTCGTCGTAAAGTAATCGAAGTATTGGTTCATGTTCTGACGAACATTTTTCTTGGACATAGTGTCACTGAATGTAACACTGAAAGTGACACCACGTTCAAGAAAAATGTTTCTTCCAAGTAAACATTTTTCTTTATTGTCTTGAAATAAAAATTATTTTCTTGAATAGAGACTAATTTTTGCAAGAAAATATATTTTCTTGATGCAAGAAACCATTTCTCTGCGTGTATGTAAAAACGTGATACACACGAAGGAACTTGAACAACTCCATCAGCGAAAGCAATATAAATATGAATTCGAAAGAAAGTCCATATTCTCTTTTTCTTGGCTTTCCGCCATATATAATATCGATTTCTTTTTTAAAAATTCCCCTCATTTACAATGATTCATCGCGTTCAGTCTAAACGTCTACGTCATTCGAGTTTAATCAAAATTTCCTAACCGGTTTCTACACACAATAGGAAGTACACACAGACATATGTACAACATAAGATATAAATAAATAATTACGATTTCAAGACGGTGTTGCTCAGATGTATGTGCTAATTTATTTCCAGGTTTTGGCGTGTCGCAGTGAAGTTTTATCGGTATATGTTTTATGGATTTTTGTTTGTACAAGGCGGTTTCTAACTTAATGCTAATATCGATGTAATTAGAAATTTGTTCGTCAGTCAAGAATGGAATACAGGAAAAAATGTAATGCACTAGATGTATTTTCATCTTAACAAAATACAACACTTACAACATACCACCGTTTTCTCTTTCTTTTTAACTTTTTTTAACGTTAAATAAAAACATATCAACCGAATATAAAAAAAATGTATAGTACAGAAAGCATTCACATCATAGAATAGAATCATAATTTAGGGGCAATTGCTTCAGAATTTAAAAAAGCAAAAAAAATAAGCACCAATAAAACTTTTTAGTTCTAGCAAAGTCATTTATAAATGTTGTTATACGTTCGTCTTTCATTTATTTTGTCAAAAAATGCTCTATAGTAACATAAGAAGGTTATTTTAACGGAGAGAAAAGCAATTCTAATTATGGTTGAGTATGGTGACTACAAGAGAACACAGCAAGAAGTGTGTGCCTTTTTTAATGAAGAATACCCGAGTAGGAAACCAATTACTCAATCTGTTATGAGCACAATTTTGAAGCATTTTAGGGAAACTGATCATATATGAAGGTTCTTCTTAAATCTGGAGCACGAAAGATATATTTTTTTCATTTAAAGAAATGATTTTTTTACATCATTATTTGATTCAAACATGCGATCTCTTCAAACAAATAACCTCAAGTTTGATTTGAAAATATATCTGTTTGATTTAATATGCTAGATTCAACAATACAGTTCTTTCTTTTAAAGAATGGTAATAAAGAATCGATGTCATTAATTTTTAAATAACTCGGAAACGAGCGAATTTAGTTATAGGAAGTAAAATATGTTTTACCCGTAGTTTTTGGAGTAGAATACGTAGATATCCCCAAAAACAGGGGTTGCTATTTAAAAAGATTGAATTTTTTTTAGTTAAACCTGTTAGTGTTCGGACTAGGTTTTTGGAACAGCCTGTATAATATTTTTGATACGTATTTATAGCAATAAAGACAATTTTATGTTGCCAATGGAACTAATAAAACTGATTAACATGGGTAATCTCGACTAGAAGATATTGATGTTTCAGTTAAACTCTGCGTTTGTCAAATTTTTCAGAAAAAATGTAACATCTGAAAGGTGGTGCATCCTCCATCTATGATATTGCATATCGTTGAACTTATCCTGGAGAGGTCTGTCTAAAGGATTCGTAATATTCAGGGTGTACCATTTGAAATAAGAAACTTGATATCCGTTTCCGGTTTAATCGAGGGTGCCATGAAGTTGAAAATACTTTTAGGAAATACATCACTAACCTGGGAAAATATGCGGTAACAGCCAGAGGCGTGGCGAGCGCATAAAAGTTTACACATAAAATAGAAGGTAAGAAATAAATTATAAAACGTGCTGAAACACTTACCGTTTTAAAGTCTTCCGTGAAATCACAAACTGGGTAACATCTGTTAAATATTTGAATCATTAGATATGTTTCCACAGCTGTTTCAGTCAAGTGAGTACGACGTGCGAAATAAATGTTGTTTAATGCCGAAAACGACCGTTCAACATTTAGCGATGTTATATTTGCATATTTAAAATAATCTTTGAAACAACTTAATGCATCTTCACACTCACCTTCACAAATTTGTCTTAATATAAGAAAATCGGAGTCTTTCTCGAAAACACTTTCAAATTTTCGTATTACACACCAGTTTGTTTCGCCTTCTACAGCGCATAACTGTGCGTGAACATCATTCATAATTTGAACAGAATCCACTAGCGACATCGTAACATTTTGTAATTGTTGTGAATAGTTTGTAAATCTCTTTTAACCTGACTATCTTGAAATATTTCCTGGCTTTTCTTGATTGCCGCAGCTTCTGTCGGATTGAATTTTAAAACTACCTTCTTTACTTGATCAAAATATTTGTTGTAGTAAAACGCAGCCTGCAACCATGTTCCCCAACGTGTAACAATCGGCTGTGGTGGTTCAGGTAAATCAGGACACAGTTTGTGAAAGAGTCGGGTACGTTTCGGGGGCTTTAGAAATACTGCCTTTGTACTAGCAATCAATGCATTTACTACTGGAAAACATGTAGGAATCGTTTGTGCCGCAAGATTTAGAGTATGGATTTTACACGTTACATGTAAGAAGTTCCCACTGTGTTCTTTAAGAGATCGGCTCAAAGAACGCATGTTTGCGGCACCATCACTCATAAACACTAAAAGTTGCATAGTTGAAACAAATTTGTTCAATGAGTTCAACACCACCTTTAAAATCTCATCGGCAGTACAATTTATAACTCTTTTGGAAGCAAGTAAGAAGGAGGATGACGGTCGATGTGGTTCCATTGTACGTACCATTACATTAACCATAGAATGTTTTTGACGATCCGTTGCTTCGTCCACACACAACCACAGTTTTCTATCTTTCAATTCCGTTTTCATTCTTTTTTCTATATGTTCACGAGCAAATGGCACGACATTTCGTTTCGATATCCGACTAGGTAATTTACAGTCCGTATGTTTATTCCAGAAGGAGACAAATGCTTCTTTTTTCAGTAAACGAAACGATAGATTACATAAAATAAGAGTAACGTATAAATCAAATGTAAATTTTTCTTGATCTCGTATGCCACTTTTTGCAGAAGAATGCTGTTTGCTTTTGATGTGACGTTGACAATGGCTTCTGGACCAACACATTAAAGGGATTTTACAAACTAGGCGTTGAATTTTAGCGCCATCAAAAATTAAGTCCGGCATGTCCACTATAAAGTTTTTAACTGTGTCTGCCATTGGTCGTTTTCGCGACGTACCTAACTGCGACATTTTTAAAGCAAACATAAACGTACAATTACGAAATAAGTTACGACAGCCTACATATACACAGAACTACTCGCATACAGCATCGATTTAGTACTGACGCTGTGAACGCGTGAAATAAATAATCGCTGTCTCCGCACCACATTTCTACTACACTGACTGTTACCGCTGTTTGCCCAGGCTATACATCACTATCTATAATATCGCCCACCAAAGTTTAAAGAAGTTAGTTTACTTATTTTCAGAGATACTTTTAATAGGCCGTCGTCGTGAATGACCCTGTATTTGTTTGACTTAACAAAATTATGTCAAATAAATTCAATCCGTTGTTCTTAAAAAATGTATCACTCAAATAAACCTTTGTTGTATTAAATAAATAATTTCAAAGATATATATTTGTTTGATTTAAGAGCTTTTTTTCTCTGTGTAAATACAATAAAAAGTACGATAATGTAACAATTTTTTCTATCAAAATTGATCCAACGAATTATTTTTACGTTTATCATTTTAATAGTTGACTGTTTATTATATGGATGAACACATACTTTCATATATATACAATAAACGGATTCATTGATACAAAGAATACATTTATTAATGTCTAATGAACAATGCCTAAAGTTTATTTCGCTTCTCACAGTGAGTTAATAAACGGCTGTTTATTATATTGATGAACAGGTTTCAATTTGATAAACGTAAATTTATTATTTAATGTAATAATTTTTGTTGTTGTTTTAATAAAACGAAGTCAACGAACACGATTTCCCTTCTACAGTGCAAGTTTTACCCTTACAAACCCATTCTACTTGAAATTTAATTGTTTTTTTTTCCGATGAAACATTATTTTCTTTTAATGATACTGTTAATAGGGATAATTGCCGATACTGGTCCTTGGAAAATTCATACAATTTGAACACGTTGCATAAATAATGCCTCGTTAGGCCTTTTCTCGAATACATTTCTAAACTCTGTATGTGGTTAACATTCGACCGACAGATTAACTACTCTTATTGGTAATTGCTCTGAAGTTGGGAATACTCTAAGTTTAGGAAAAATCATTTCTTTGTCGAAGTTCATGGCATGCTAACGTGTTTCCCTAATAGATTGTAAAATAATTAAATTTCTCTATCAGATTACCATTAGAAACCTTTTAATACCTGTGTAGTTTATTATTTTAATGTTTTGACATAATCTCCTATGAAAATAATCCTCATTCATTTATATAATTAATGGCGAGCCAGTTCCAATGTCAAGTCACGCAACGGTAGTACAATATTCATTTGCAGTTACAGGTTGTTAATCTGTTAGAAGTATTGTATTCACTTTCACTTTTACTGAAAATTTGGGATGGTCGGCTCATGTTGGGGAACTTTGCGGGGAGTTAGCTCGGGTGTGCTATGCTATCTCTAATATCAGAAAGTCTTGCAGCTATGCAATTTTAAAAAGCTTTTACTATTCCAACTTTTACTCCAAGATGGCGTATGGTGTGGTGCACTGGGGTGTGAGTTCTTCATCCGAGCAGGTGTTCTTGTTGCAAAAGCGCGCGGTGAGATTGATGACTAATCTGAGTTGGCGCAGTTCTTGTAAGAGCACGTTCAAATCTTGTAGAATACTGACATTTTATGACATATACATATATGAAGTTCTTTGCTTTGTGTGTAGGTATCGACATCTATTTCAATCTAATGTCTCACATTCTTATTTTACAAGAAATGAACATTACTTGCTACCAGCCTGTCATCGTACTGCAGGCTTCCAAAAATATTTAAGTTTCATGGGATGTAGACTATTTAATTCATTGCCTATAAACTACAGGAATATTTCCAATTTTAAGACTTTTCAAGGAAATGTGAAAAAGTTAAATATCAATTGTTATTCGTTGAATGATTACTTCAGTTATTTCGCAAGTACTAATATTTGTTAATTTTGTTATAGTTTGTTGACTTGTTTCCCACATGTTCTCTGGAAATAAAGATATTATTATTATTATTATTATTATTATTACTTTCCATGTTATTGGGATAAGCTTTGGTAATGGATTTTCGGTTACTTAATGATATGATTATTTATGCACATAATTTACAAGAAAATTAATTACATTAGTGTTTTCCAATATTATTACATATATTAGATTTTAAATAATACAATTAAAAATTAAGTAAATCAAAATACAAAAGAAAATTAGAAATTGGTACTGAATAAAATAGAGCTGCTAACCTTATTATTAGAGTTTGTTAAAAAGGTGGTACCGGCAGTGGCGCACCCCATAAAAGTAGGTACGTAATATACAATATTAGTGAAAAATAATATTGTTACTTTTTCCTGTCGTCTTGATGTCCACTGTGGCAATTGGCAACGCGAGTCCGCAAGTTTTGGTTACTCTATATATGAGGCAAATCGCTACGCGAACGAAATAGTATTACTTCCGGTTTATCTGTATTCATCACAATACGGTTACTCTGACACCATCCCCGAAAACCGTTCATTGCCTCACGCATCCTACCTTGCAACTTCCGCCGATATCGCTACCGAAGTGTCTTCAGCAAAAAGAACAATACGGGCAGACGGAGTATACAGGGGCAAATCGTTTATGAAGAGATGAAACAAGAGGGGACTGAGGATGGAACCCTGAAGCGCCTCCAACTCTAACTTGCATCCTACGATCCTCTACAAACGACATTAACCATTGTTGTAATGGATCGCGAATACCCAATCTTTTCACATAAAATACCAAGATGCAAACTATCAAAAGCGCGGGCAAGGTCGAAGAATATACCCGCAACAAATCGCCCAACATCCAGGTGTTCGTAGACGTATTGCACAGTCAATGGTAGCCAGTTCGGTGGATCGATCCCTCCGGAAACCGTATTGATGCGTTATTATGATCTTATATTTATCAAGATAGTTTAAAATACGTGTCTAAATCACAGATTCAAGTATTTTCGAGGGGGTAGGTCTCCCTTTTTAAAAATCAGTACAACTTGTGCTAGTTTTAATGATGATGGGCAAGTTTTCTTATTTACAGAAATATTGATAAGTAAAGCTGGCCACGAGCGGTACCGCGCAGTAGCGTAGAGTCGACCAGGCCTCGCGTTCCACTAGAGTTATTCTGCTAATAGAGATGTTTGCTGTCGTAAACAATTTCGCTCATCTTTTGAATAACAATTAAATAACACGTGCTCAAACACTTACCATTTTAAGAGTCCTCCGTGAAATCACAAAGTGAATAATGTCTGTTAAATATCTACAACATTAGATATGTTTCAACTGTTGTTTCGGCAAAACTAGTACGGCATGAGGAAAAATGCGTTTATATGCAGAGAACGAACGTTCTACATCTAGTGACGTAATATTTGCGTAAGTAAAATAATCATTCAAATAACTTAACGATTCTGTTGACGCACCTTCACAAATGTGTCTTAATGTGCCAAAATCAGAATTTTTCTCAAAAACATTTTTCTAGAACAGAAACATTTTTTGCGTCTTCAATCGCGCATAGCTGTGCATGAACATGTTGTACTATTTGTAGATATTCTTCTAACGGCACCGCAGGATTTTGTAATTTTTCTATTGCATCTGCTAGCCCGAAGTAATTGTCGTGAATGATTTTTAAATCCATTTTAACCTGACTATCTTGAAATTTCGACTGGCTTTTCTGGATAGCGGCAGCTTCCTTTGTATCGAATTGTAAAACCACGTTCTTAATATTGTCAAAATATTTATGATAATAAACGCGGCCTGCAACCATGTTCCCCAACGAGTTAGAATAGGTTCTGGTAGCTCTGGTATCGGGGCACAGTCTGTGAAATTCGCGAATACGTTTCGGTGATTTGACAAATACTGCTTTGGTATGCGCTATTAAAGCGTCTACCTCAGGATAACATTTTCTGATACTATCCGCCACAAGATTGAGAGCATGAATTTTACACGTAATGTGTAACAAATTAGCAGAATGCTTTTAAGAGACCGGCCTACAGAAAGCATGTTTGCAGCACCATCACTCACTAACATCAAGAGTTGGTTTGTTGAAAGTTCAAACTTGTCCAATGTATTTAACACTAACTTTGAAATTACTTCGGCAGTACAATTTATTGTACTGTTGTATTCGTTTGGAGACTAATAGAATTGAAGGTGCCGATTGATGAGGTTCCAATTTGCGTGCCATTACATTAAGAACAGAATGTTTCTTCCGATCTGTTGTTTCGTCGACACATAACCACAATTTTGATCTTTCAACTCCGATTTTATTTTTTGTTCAATATGTTCGCGCGCAGATGGCACAATTCTTCGTAACGATGTTCGACTTGGTAATTTGCACTCCGAATAGTTATTCCAAAAGCAGATAAATGGTTCCTTGTCTAGTAAATTAACGGCTGCAGTGCAAAAATATTTTGTGGACCGATGAGTCCAAATTTTAACTCTTCAGTTCTAAGAGAAGAGCGTTCGTTCGAAGGTCGAAAGGAGAACGAGCAGCAGAATCATGTGTAATACCTACATTCAAGCATGGGGGTGGATCGATACTGGTTTAGGGTTGTTTTGGCGCCGCATCCGTAGGAGACCTGGTTAAAATAGATGGAATTTAAAGAAAAGAGCGCTACCGGGAAATTTTGGAAACAAATGCTATACGAATGAGAATGAGAATGAGAATAATCAGTGACTATTTTATATTTCAATAGGATAATGATCCGAAACTGTGCCGCGAATATTTAGAATTGGTGGAACGCAAAATAATGAAATGGCCTCCTCAAAACCCAGATGCTAATAGAGCTTTTGTTGTAGAAACTCAATAGGCAGGTGAAAATAAGTCCTCCAATTTCCCGGGCCGCTATGGAAACAACAAAGCTGGTTTAAAAATAGAACCCGCTATCGCAAAATTGATAGAGAAATGTCGCAAGTGGGGCCGAAATTTTATGTCAGATGGACATTTCGAGGAAATGAACATTTAATTTTTTTGTGTCAAATAAATTTCATTATCGAATAAAGACTATCAATTATTTTGTTTTAAGGGTGTTTTATTGAATGCTTCCTTTAGTTATGGGTATTTCTTTGAGTGGGCAAATAATTTTGGCCGGGAGTGTACCTTTTAAAAATTTGCGTGTAGCTAATTGTAGCTTGAGTGTAGCTAATATTTGTTTAATAGATGCCTTATGCCATAGCGTTAACCGGAGACATTTTGCAATTTAATTACATCGATATTTCCTACAATCCTTGCTACACTCGACATTTTAGCTGCCTACCGCAGTACATAACGATGATCTTACTGTTTACTAATCCAAGACAACGAGATTGAATCTCCCATCGACGCAATGTTGGCTAACACGTAAAACGATGACTGCTCAGGGACTACTCAGACGAAACAAGTTTATCATGCATGTCACGGGCTCCGCATATCCTTGCGGTACATTAAAAATCAATTTTTCCAGTTTCCGGTTTGTCACCCTTCAGTGTTTTGTAATACACATACGTATACACATTCTGGTATGTAAATACTTGCTATAAACGAACTATCTAATCTTCCCGGAACACCGAAAAACCGACATCTCCTCGGCAAGACGGTGACATCGAGCTAGTTTTATTAACGGATTTATATTTAGTGCAATTCCGTCTATGCAAATAACAATAAGTTGAAGTTTGGTGCGCGATTTTGAGTTTTTTTTTGTGTGCGTGAATAATTTTGTGCCGCGAATGTTAATCATGAAAGAACTAATTCGAAACATGTTTAGTTTTATAGTTCTCGTGCTTTTTCAAACTCAAACTGCGCTATCTTTTAACTTCGATACGAACTATCCAATAGTTTACGTAGATCCCTACAACTTTTCTGCTTTCCAGCATGCTAAAAACAGTTATTTTGGATATTCCGTTCTGCTTTACGAAGGCAGCAGTCCTAGCCGATCTTGGTGAGTGTTATTTCTCGAATACAATGCGTATAATAGCATTGTGGTTATCTTTGTAAACAGAAGATAACGTGAATGGTATTCTATTATGCAGTTATCAAAAATAAGAAATAATAATAGTCATAAAATCGAACGAAACTAGTGACTGATTCTTTATTGGAATGCATATTGTAGTCTGTAATAAAGTGCATGAATAATCATGAATCATTCGACGATATTCCCTCAGCTAATCGAAATGTTGTCGAGATATTGAAGAATAATATGTTATAAGTCGTTTTTTTTTTTATAACTTTAGGAAAGCTCATTTTTCAAAATTTTATAGTTCACTATTGCATACAGACTGGAGATATTTAAATAACTTTAGCGATTGATCTTGCTCTCTTTTTAAGCTGTATATAAGTTTTGATGCGTATGTGACAATCTTTAAGAAGCCTAAAAGCCTGAAATAATCAACAAGATTAAATTAAAAGCTAAGTACTTTAATAAATTTAAAAGATTTAAGAAAATTGAAGATAAAGAATGCTTTAAATACCAAAGGGAAGGAATAGTTCAATTAAAAAGGTTTTTTTCAGTTTCCCGAACCCATTTTCAAATATTACTTGTCATGGACAACTTGGATAGAATAAAGCAAAATCTCCTAATTTTTTTTAGTTGCCATCTTTTTATTAACCCTAACCTTTGGGGGCCCCGAAGCCCAGCGTGGTATTCTAAGCTTCATAACTTTTTACAAATTTTTTTCTGGGCCTTTTATTAAGGATCCCTTTTTTTTTTTAATTTTTATTTTAAAATTTTTAAAAAAAAATTTTTTTTTATTTAATTGCTATTTCATTTTCGGGGGGGGGTTTTATTTTTTCTGAAAGATATTTCATCAAAACGTCTTTTTAAAAAATTTTTTTTGCCTGGGTCAATTTCTTAGAAAATTTAAACTTTTTAAAAAATGGAAAGTTTAAATTAGGGGTTTTCTTTTCGTTTTTTCCCCCAAAAGCTATCATTAAAAATTTGGGAAATAAAAAAATTCACTGCTAAAAATTTCTTTAGGGTTTTTTTGAAGTTTTTGGTGGGTTCAAGTTCAAGAAAACCGGGCAACGTGCAACAGTGAGGTATGGAGATCTCAATTACGAGGAGACTCTAATGCGATGGCCAGAGGAATGTGATGATGTTTTATCAGAAGAGAGCGAAACGTCTGAAATTGAAGAACCTGGTCAAGATTCATTAGAAGCCAATTCACACTCTTCAAATTCTGAGTCTGAAGAAGACGTAGCTACAGCGGAGGCCGATAGTGATAATCCCAACTGTTTCGCTTCTCCATCCGGCATCCAGTGGAATAAAGTTCCGCTAAGCTCTACGAAAACTGCTAAACGTGACGTACTACGTTTAGCACCAGGTGTAAAAACTAAAGCAGTGTCCTGTGATACACCTGAAAATGCTATCAAATGCTTTATTACAAGAACGATCTTAGAAGAAGTCGTCAAGTGCACAAACCTTGAAGTTCGAAGAGTAACTACAGTAAAAGACAAAGGATGGGTAGATATTGATGTGATGGAGCTGAATGCTTTCTTAGGTTTGCTGATACAAGCTGGTGTGGAAAGAAACTGGGACGTACCGATAAGAGAACTGTTTTCTTCTGATAAATGTAATCCTATTTATCAAGCTACTATGGAAATTAATCGGTTTGAAGATATTAGACGGTACCTGCGTTTCGATGATAAAAGAACTCATGATTTTCGCCTACAAACCCATACATTAGCTCCGATATCGTATATATGGAACTTATTTTTACAACAATGCAGGTCATCTTTGGTGCCAAACGAAAGTGTTACCATTGACGAGCAGTTACTCTCGTATAGAGGGAGATGTTCATTTATTCAGTATATGCCAAATAAACCGTCAAAATACGGTATCAAGATTTTCTGGATGTGTGAGTCAGAATCAGAATTTGCAATTGATGGAATGGTATATACCGGACGACGACCCATTCAACCTATCCATATAAATCTTGCTTCTGAAGTAGTGCAAACTTTAGTACGCAGCATCCACTTCTCTGGACTAAATGTTACAATGGATAACTTCTTTAAGCATTCCATTGGCTAAATGTTTATTAGAAAATAACCTAACAGTGGTTGGAACACTAAGAAAAAATAAGAGAGAAATACCAAATGAAATAAGAGATGCAAAGAACAAACCGGTCTACTTGTCTACATTTGGCTTTTATGACAAAATGACCATGGTTGGCTACATCTCTAAGAAAAACAAGTCAGTCATTTTGCTCAGCACCATGCACAATGACATGTTTGTAAGTGAAAATGAAAGAAACCGGAATTAATACTTTATTATAACAAGACCAAAGGGGGAGTAGACGTAATGGATCAAAAACAGTCCAACTATACATGCAAAAGGCAAACGAAGCGTTGGGCTATGGCGCTTTTTTCTAATATGATCGATATTGCAGCACTGAATGCATTTATTATATTTTCCACGTTGAAACCTGATTACCATAGGAATGTACACACGCTAGACGACTATTTTTGAAGGAATTAGTTGAGCAATTGGTAATACCGCATATGATACGGAGGTCAAAAAATCCGAAAATACCAAGAAATTCTATAAATTGTATGAACAAATTTATTAACATTGAAAAGCAGAAACTGATGCCGTTACAAATAAAAGGAAGAGATGCATGATGTGTCTAGTTTGTGAAAAGTGTCGCAATAATGTGTGCAACGGACATAGTCTAAGAATTTGTAGAAATTGCTACTTCTGAACATGTATTTACATTTATAAGAGCTGTAATCTTTAGTTAGAAAAAACCACTCACTAGGCATGCTGTTAACAACATCTTTTGATGGTCTGACGTACGGAAAAACAACGCATGGGGGCAAAATTTTGCCACTTGCAGAAAAAAAGGGTAGAACCGTAACAGCTTCCTTTTCTTTATCTTGCGTTATTTTATAGACATTTTTAGATCTTCTGGGTGCTATAACTTTCCCTGTTTTTGGGCAAAGGATAAAACTTGTTTTATCTCCATTAAAGATTTTCTCTGAGTCATCTAAAACATTACTAGCTCCTACAGAATCTAGATAGTTTTTTAAGTTATCAAACCATTTTTTTATACTTTCTTTCGTTACCACCGCTCGTCCTTTGGATATCGCTTTTGGAGTTCTATGGCATAAAACTAGATTTCTCAAGAAAGATTTATACCATTTCTTCAAGAAAGATTTATACCATTTCTTCAAGAAAGATTTATACCATTTCTTTCCGGGTCGATTATTTACAAAAGACCTGGGTCTATTATCATCCAAAACGATAATAATAATAATGATAATAATAATAATTATAATAATAATAAAGAGCTTTATTTCGAGCACATGCACAACACGTAGCATAGATACTATACGTACAATGTATGATCAAAACAAGTCGAGCAACAGACAAAGTATGATATAAATTCTTAAAACTATATACTGTCTCATATGCTATCAATATTTTGTTATTTTTAAACGCATCCCTGCAAGATTCTCTCCAACTCAAACTGAATATAATACGTATTGCACGTTTCTGCATTAGAAACGCCCTACTGACATCCTTTGAATTTCCCCAATATATGATGCCGTATCGAACCTTAGAGTAAAAATTTGAGTAATAAAATGTCTTTAAAACAAAAAGATTACATGAATGTTTGAGATTATGCATAACAGGTTCGTGCAAGAGCACTGCACACGTCGTTGACGTGCTGTGACCAATCCAATGATATTGTGAACTGTATTTAGAAGATCCTCCGGCTTCAACGAGAATCCGCATTTAGCGAGGTCGATGCACCAGTTAGCAATAGCCGTTTCTTCCACTTTGAATAATGTAGAATCTGGACCCATTTTACGCGGCCCTTCTGGCACCCTTAAATGTAATCTATCTTGAAGGGTGGCTCTTGGCACACCATACACTCGACTCGCTTCTCTGATTTTCATCCCATTCCTTATTGCTGCCATTGCTTCTGTTAGTTTTTCCGAATATTGATGAATTGGTCTCGGAGACATATTGATTCTCTATAAATAAATAAAACTTTCATAATGTAGCATAAAAGTGTATGGAAAGTCACTGTATAAAATCAGCAATTGAATATTTGCAGATATAATCATTTCAAGGCTGAGTATTGGAGTTACTTATATTAAAAGTCAGCCACAGTGCTATAGGCGGCTGACTATTGGTAAAATCACCACGTACAATGCTAGAACTTGACGTACGTAATTGCGTTTAGTGGTATCTAATGGCAGTACAAATTTCAACTGTATAAACCAAATTGACAAAAACACCTAGTAGTCAGCCGAAGGTGGCTGTCACATACATTACCCTACTATAAACTTTTGTTTCTTTAGTAGTATTCATTAGAGATAATGTTTAAAGTTTGTTTTTTTTGTATAACTCCAAGATTTATATATACATCGTCTAGCAAATCAAACATGTAAATACATAATAAATAGCGAAAATAAGCAGACAAATGGCGATTAGACTTCAGCACAAATGAATAAATTTATTTAAAATAATGCACACTAAGTTTTTTTAGTGGTAGAAAAAATAGCCTACTGAAAGTTATTCAAAAAATTATACAATTTTTCTAATCAGAAATGTTCATGAAAAAGCTGTATATACTTTTAGTCAAATTTCTTCCACGTTCATAATTGCATTTCACAAAAGCAATTCTAATTGATACGTTCAAAAGCATTTCTATAAAATGTAACATTGTTAATGATGTACAATAATAATAGTAGTAACAAAAAAAATCTTTTAAAAGATTATTAATTGAGCGGCCCCTAGAGTAATCAAAAACGACTTCCCTTTAATATAAGAAAATACATAGAAAATGATTTCTTTCTTTCGTTATAAACACCCTGTATATTGGAATGGTAAACGATCAATTTCCGGATTAATTATACCGTCTGGACTTCAATGGAAGGCACCCACGTTTCCGGAGAATCCTTTCAACTTGCGCGTATTAGACAAAGTAACTGCATATTCACTCCATAAGAATGTGTGACCTATGATTCAGCACAGATTATGTATGTATATAAGTAAAGGTAAAGTGGTTACTGATGTGCGTCATAAATTAAGGACAGTCACGATGGGACTATGAGTAAGATTGGTCAAGTACACGGTGTTTTATGAAAGCAAATTATGAATCTTTGTGGAAAGAGAACCGGGTCAAGAATGTTTCATTCAATGGAGTAAAGAAATAATAAATAGCAAATAGCAATAGTAAGAGTATATTTTAATTTACTACTCTCATCATTAAACACAACGTTTTGGAAGAAAATGAGTTCACACGATGAAATGCAATTCTGTATATTGATCAAATTAGCAGACAATTACCACTTGCAATTAAAGAACAAAAATATCAATCAAATTCCAATTAAAACTGAACGTGAATATACCATAGATTATGATAACGTAAAGTCACTTCGTAAATGGGGAATTAGAGAACACAGATGACTACATCCTCAAAAGAATTTTGTAAATTTCCCCAGAGTTTGTGAGCAATGTTGAAACTCACGTTAGCCAACCGCTAAATTGTAGAATTGAAACTCTTGTTTGCATTCTGCGTGTGACCACCTAAACATCTTGTCAGTAAATCCTCGAATATAGGAAGAATTTCCTTCTGCACGTCAGGGTGTAATGGATTAGGGTAAGCTTCAGGCTCGGTTCCAAAAGCCTTAGCCTGCTGCCACTTGCACCAGCTGTCAATGCCCGATGGACAGTTTTCGTGTCGAGGATTTTCGTCGGGGGATATCATATGATAGAAAGTGGCCATAATAGTTCTCTTCATATCTTCAACGCTGTTGATGTTTCTTCGAATTGCTAAGCCATAATATGCGCTTAGCTTTTTTATTAAAGCATCGGTCAATTTACCTTTTCCGCCCATTTTTTTAGCTTTTTTCAAACTTCGCAGTCGAGTTCCCATCCTTTTTTGAAAATGGCCTACACACCCGTTTTTAATAACTACTTGTTCGTCGTTATATGGATTGATATTGAGAAGAGCTGTAAATGTTTTTGAATCTCCGTCACCGATGTAATTGATGTATTTCACACCGTGAAGTTTTTCTGACCTCAAAAACCTTCATGAGTTTTTGTACCTGAGCGGTCAATCCTTTGTTTACTTTCTTTTATCTGCTCTCCGCTCAAGTGGTAAACCGGAGCGCGCTCCGTTTCACATTCGTACTATATGAAGGACTTCGAATTTTGCTTTAAAATTTTTGGAGCATATTTTATACTAACGATTTATGCAATAAAAAAAATCGATTTTTTTAACCGTCTAATGTGGTTTCCCTCCTTAAAGTATTAAAAAAAATATATCCTTATCTATAAAATCGTCCAACAAAAATATTTTTATTACCTTCACTTATATCTAACATTCGGTGGGTAATAATTAGAGCCCGGTAACAGGGAGCCGTGCCATAGCCGTACCTGTCTAGTATACAAAAACAATAGTAAGAAAATAGAAAAAAAAATAACAGAACTAATACAGAATTATAATATGTGAAAAGTAGGGAAACACTCACCCCTTTAAGCAGCCTTGGCTACAGAACAGTAAAACTAGAAGCACCATTATCATAATTATATTTACATATAACAAACATATTAACATCATATGGATAAGAGTGGCAAAAAGTTGACACCATCAGATGTGTTTCCACAGTTGTCTCGGTGAGCGATGTTCGCCGTGGTGAGAAAATGAGTTTATATTTTGAAAAAGAGCGTTCAACATCTACCGATGTTACACATGCATGATTCAAATACTCTTTGTACACCATCACAAATTTGTTTTAGTGTGCTAAAATCGGGATCTTTCTGTAGCACACTCTCGAACTTTTCTAAAACGCGATTATATTTTGCGTCATGTATAGTCAGTAGCTGTGTATGCACTCCGCCCGTAATTTGCAGAGACTCCAATAATGATAACGATCTATTTTGTAATTGGTCTATTGCATCAGCTAATCCTTTATAGTAGTTACGAATATTTTTTAAATCTGTTTCAACGGAAATATCTTGAAATTTCGACTGTCTCTCCTTAATAGCTGCAGCTTCGGCAGGATTGAATTGTGCAACAACAGCTTTTACTATTTTGAAATGTTCAGCATAATAAAAAGCAGCCTGTAACCATGTTCCCCAACGTGTAAGAATTGGCTCCAGTGGTTGACGAATACTAGGACACTGTGTGAAATGATCGTAGGCGTTTGGGAGATTTCAATTGTGCTTGCTATTAATGCATCTACCTCGGGAGAGCATTGTCGAATGGTTTCTGCCACAAGATGTAAAGCATGCACTTTACACGTAACATGTAAACACTTGCAACCATGTTCAAGAAGAGATCGGCCTGCCGAACGCATTATCGCTGCGCCTTCGCTCATAAACATCAACACTTTTTCTTTTAAGATTTGAAATTTTCCCAATGTACTAAGTACAACCTTCGTAATTGCTGCAGCAGTACACTCTTGTAGTCTTCGGCTAGCTAATAACAGTGGTAACGTAGGTTTACTAGGGTCTAGTATGCGTACCATAATATTTACAATTGAATTTTGTTGACAGTCTGTTGTCTCGTCAACACATAACCAAAGAAACTGTTTTTTCAATATGCGTTTCATTTTCTTTTCCACGCCATCGCGTATAAATACAACATGCTTGCATGCCGTTTTCTCCGTTGGCAACCGCAACTCGGGATTGTATTTATCCCAAAAGTCCTTAAACGGTTGTTTATCGAGTAAGCCTAGTGGCAAATTACAGTTTATCAAGATAAGAATTATATAAAAAATGCACTTCTCGGTGGCATGCCCAATTTTCGTTTTCTGTGCTGTGCAGAGTTTACGTGTCTTGTACAGTTCTACTTCTTATTTGACATCAAATGTATTTTGCACACTTTGCAAGCTATCTTGCTCCCGTTGTACGTCTATATCAATAAAATCAACACACCCTATCCGCTATCCAATGCTAAACTGAACTGAGTGATGATGATTTGTCGTGTCGTATCATAATCGACCAGCCCTCCCCGCCCACCTGCCGCTGCGATTGCTCTCCAGTTACCGGGCTCTAGTAATAATTTTATTTATTTTACAAGCACCTAGTATATTAGCCACGGAAAAAAGATATAATTTAATTCTTAGATTACACGGTATTATGAAGTGAAAACATTTATATACATACTAATGTATTAGATTTTTTATTGCATTTACCACAATGGCCATTGTTAGAAAATATTACTACTTTTACTTAATGGCAGTTATGTTTCTGTAAAACAAAATTCTTTGCTGCATTATTTAAACATTCTACTATATTTAAGCATGCAGGAATAAGAAGGTGTCCTACAATTTCGAATGTAATTAAGAACGGATTATTAATTTATATAACAAACAATAATTATATACATATATCATGTTAGTAAACAAGTAACAGCGCTGCGTGACATCATTCAAAAACTGGTTTTCATGATTACAAATACGTACGTATAATGAATACATACCTATGTTAACAAGAACTACTTGACTTTATCTGGAAATTGCCTGCATACAAATATACGGATGATGTGTTTAATACTTTTAAAAATGAAAACAGTTTACCTTAAAAGTTTATACATGTTTCCTGAGAATTCTGATACATAGTCTCTGGTAATATTTCAAATACATAAATAAGTAATTTTGCTTTATCTTTAAACAGAAGACACTTGGAATTATATCTGATTCAATTCATGATTTCTTTTTAATATTCCAAGTATAGCTTCATTGATTTGGTTTTGAGATTCCGGTAGATAAATAATGAGAAATTTTATTTATAATGGAAATTACGATAAGCAGGTAAATAGCTGGAATATCTTCAGCCCTTCCTAATTTGTAGAAAAGAGATTTTAAGGTTTCCTTACTTGATATTTATCCCAATAGACCTACAATGAAATAAACATTTCCCACCAAAATAATTATGATTATAATTTCAAAATTAAATTAAAAGATTTAATAACTATTTTGAATTTTGTTATCAATAACCTGGGCAAATATGCGGTAACAGCCAGAGGCGTGGCGAGCGCATAAAAGTTTACACATAAAATAGAAGCTAAGAAATAAACTATAAAACGCGCTGAAACACTTACCGTTTTAAAAGTCTTTCGTGAAATCACAAACTGGGTAACATCTGTTAAATATTTGAATCATTAGATATGTTTTCACAGCTGTTTCAGTCAAGTGAGTACGACGTGCCGATGAAATGTTTTTTAATGCCGAAAACGACCGTTCGACATCTAGCGATGTTATATTTGCATATTTAAAATAATCTTTGAAACAACTTAATGCATCTTCACACGCACCTTCACAAATTTGTAGTCTTCCTCTAAAACACTTTCAAATTTTCGTATTACACACCAATTTGTTTCGCCTTCTACAGCGCATAACTGTGCGTGAACATCATTCACAATTTGAACAGAATCCACTAGCGACATCGAAACATTTTGTAATTTTTCTATTCCCTCCGCTTGTCCGAAGTAATTGTTGGGAATAGTTTATAAATCTCTTTTAACCTGATTGTCTTGAAATATTTCCTGACTTTCCTTGATTGCTGCAGCTTCTGTCGGATTGAATTTTAAAACTACCTTCTTTACTTGATCAAAATATTTGTTGTAGTAAAACTCAGCCTGCAACCATGTTCCCCAACGTGTAACAATCGGCTGTGGTGGTTCAGATAAATCAGGACACAGTTAGTGTATTAGTCGGGTGCGTTTCGGGGACTTTAGAAACACTGCCTTTGTACTAGCAATCAATGCATTTACTAGTGGAAAACTGTAGGAATCGTTTGTGCCGCAAGATGTAGAGTATGGATTTTACACGTTACATGTAAGATGTTACTACTGTGTTCTTTAAGAGATCGGTCCGAAGAACGCATGTTTGCGGCATCATCACTCATAAACATTAAAAGTTGCTTAGTTGAAACCTCAAATTTGTTCAATGAGTTCAACACCACCTTTAAAATCTCATCGGCAGTACAATTTATAACTCTTTTGGAAGCAAGTAAGAAGGAGGATGACGGTCGATGTGGTTCCATTGTACGTACCATTACATTAACCACATAATGTTTTTGACGATCTGTTGTAATGTTTTTGACGATCTGTTGTAATGTTTTTGACGATCTGTTGTAATGTTTTTGACGATCTGTTGTTTCGTTCACACACAACCACAGTTTTTTATCTTTCAATTCCGTTTTCATTCTTTTTTCTATATGTTCACGAGCAAATGGCACTACATTTCGTATCGATGTCCGACTAGGTAATTTACAGTCCGCATATTTATTTCAGAAGGAGACAAATGCTTCTTTGTCTAGTAAACGAAACGATTGATTACATAAAATAAGAGTAACACATAAATCAAATGTAAATTTTTCTTGGGCTCGTATGCCACTTTTTGCAGAAGAATGCTGTTTGCTTTCGATGTGACGTTGACAATGGCTTCTGGACCAACACATTAAAGGGATTTTACAAACTAGACATTGAATTTTAGCGCCATCAAAAAATAAGTCCGGCATGTCCACTATAAAGTTTTTAACTATGTCTGCCATTGGTCGTTTTCGCGACATACCTAACTGCGACATTTTTAAAGCAAACAAGCGTACAATTACGAAGTAAGTTACGACAGGCTACATATACACAGAACTACTCGCATACAGCATCGATTTAGTGTTGACGCTGTGAACGCGTGAAAAATA
>JAROYC020000010.1:29320352-29358475 GCA_029619255.2 Dynastes hyllus | reverse complement strand
TTATCAACGAACACCCAAACTGCAGGTGTATATTTGCGCGTCTTCACGACGAATAGACAGTGGTTTTGGTCCTCGTCCTAATAATTACATATTTAAATTACCTATGTTTACATACATATATGCGCCCGGCAGCCTGATTGCGAACCTGGCGCGTGGCGCTCTTGGCCCGCTCTACTTATCACTGGTAATACCAAAATGTAGAGCTCATTTAGCATTGATACTGTGACAAATTTCGAATTATTGTGATCAGCGATTTTTTAAATATTTAAAGAACACTATTTTTTCGGAAATATTCAATTCGCTGTATCTTGAAAACTAAAGCTCCAAAGGCATGTGTTTATTAAAACTTTCTCGTTTAGAATTACTTGAAAAATCGCCAGTGACATTTTGATAGATAAAATCTCGACCACCCTCTATTTATTCAGACTAAATAAAGGATTCATGATAGAATTCTATAATCATATATTCAATAATTAGCAGCATCGATTTTAGCTTTAAGTCAAGGCGAAAGGAAGTGAAATTGGCGTCAATATAACGTGCAATTCATATACTTACAAGCAAATACGTTATGTACGCGATAGAATTTGTATGGTCACTTGATACTTTAGTATCATGCTTCAGATAACAATCACCGTATTGTTCTATGAATGTAATAAAAACAAAGCCGTTTCTCGTAAGCGTTTAGAATTTAAACTGCAAAACAATTAACGTTAATTGAGATTAACCCGAATTGTAAGTGCGTTTGATGATTGATACGTTAAAACTAGGATTAGAAAAGAAGAGCTAAATCGAGTGAGAAAAGGAGGCAAACAATTCGCTGAAGAACAAGAACGTATTGCTTAAAAGTGCACTCAAATGTTATTAAGGGAATCTTTTTGTTAATATTTCTTTAGGATTCCATTCACGTACCTAATTGCTTCGGACGAAATCACAATAAACTGGTTTTGTAATTATTTGTACAAGCTAAATCAACTTTACATCAAGCTAATATAGCTTCATTAGTAAAGCTGGCCACGAGCGGTGCCGCGCAGTAGCGTAGAGTCGACCAGGCCTCGCGTTCCACTAGAGTTATTCTGCTAATAGAGATGTTTGCTGCCGCAAATAATTTCGCTCATCTTTTAAATGAAAATTAAATAACACGTGCTCAAACACTTACCATTTTAAGAGTCCTCCGTGAAATCACAAAGTGAATAATGTCTGTTAAATATCTGCAACGTTAGATATGTTTCAACTGTTGTTTCGGCAAAATTAGTACGGCATGAGGAAAAAATGCGTTTATATGTAGAGAACGAACGTTCTACATCTAGTGACGTAATATTTGCGTAAGTAAAATAATCTTTCAAATAACTTAACGATTCTGTTGACGCACCTTCACAAATGTGTCTTAATGTGCCAAAATCAGAGTTTTCTCAAAAACACTTTCAAATTTTTCTAGAACAGAAACATTTTTTGCGTCTTCAATCGCGCATAGCTGTGCGTGAACATGTAGAGATTCTTCTAACGGCACCGCAGGATTTTGTAATTTTTCTATTGCATTTGCTAGCCCGAAGTAATTGTCGTGAATGATTTTAAATCCTTTTAACCTGACTATCTTGAAATTTCGACTGGCTTTTCTGGATAGCGGCAGCTTCCTTTATCGAATTGTAAAACCACGTTCTTAATATTGTCAACATATTTATGATAAAAAAACGCGGCCTGCAACCATGTTCCCCAACGAGTTAGAATAGGTTCTGGTGACTCTGGTATACGGGGCACAGTCTGTGAAATTCGCGAATACGTTTCGGTGATTTAACAAATACTGCTTTGGTATGCGCTATTAAAGCGTCTACCTCAGGATAACTTTTTCCCGATACTATCCGCCACAAGATTGAGAGCATGAATTTTACACGTAATGTGTAACAAATTAGCAGAATGCTTTTTAAGAGACCGGCCTCAGAAAGCATGTTTGCAGCACCATCACTCACTAACATAAGAGTTGGTTTGTTGAAAGTTCAAACTTGTCCAATGTATTTAACACTAACTTTGAAATTACTTCGGCAGTACACTGTTGTATTCGTTTGGAGACTAATAGAATTGAAGGTGCCGATTGATGAGGTTCCAATTTGCGTGCCATTACATTAAGAACAGAATGTTTCTTCCGATCTGTTTTTTCGTCGACACATAACCACAATTTTTGATCTTTCAACTCCGATTTTATTTTTTGTTCAATATTTGCGCAAATTTTCGTAAGATGTTCGACTTGAATTTGCACTCCGAATAGTTATTCCAAAAGCAGAAAATGGTTCCTTGTCTAGTAAATTAAACGGTATATTACATGCGATAAACGTAACGCATAAATTAAATATAAATTTTTTCATTGTCTCGTGCGCCAAATTTTTTTTTGAGACATGCTTTTCACTATTTGTGTCGTAGGCAATGTTGTCTGGACCAACACATTAACGGGAATTTTACAAAAATTACACATTTAATTTTAGCACCTTCATATATTAAGTCTGGAATTTCTGCAATAAATTTTCGAAGTTTGTCCGACCGGTCGTTTTGCTGACGAAATCATAATTTTTCTAGGACAGATAAACAATTGCGCAAATGACCGGCAGCGAAAATGTCCGTACTGCTCCGCAGACGAAGTAATACTACCGTTCCTCTCGGTCCGAACTGATTCTACGCCGATGCGCGGTACCGCTCGTGGCCAGCGTTAATAATTTGCCAATGCGTTTTATGAGTATGAGATTTGCGGTACATTGCAAAATGATTGCATATTTTCAATGTGAATTCCTGTACTGTTCATAAACGTTCGTAAGGTGAAGACAAACACAGAGATTAGACAAATTTACTCTTATACATCTTTTATTGCATGTAATAATTATGAGTTCCAACATCTGCTGTCCGTATTTTTCCGAAACTTAAAATTTTGATTTTCAGTAGAGTAAACAGGACGAAAATGGATATACATTAGACAAAGATAGCTTTCTGTTCGAACGAATTTCAAATATTGTTCGATATCGCGTCGCTACTCTTTCGACACGAAAAAGGTTCTGAATACCGTGAATGTTGTTCGTTCGTCATGTCGAACAAAGTAGAGGGGATTCGAGCCGAAGCGCTTCTGAGTCTCGATGCAAATTATTCAAATTTATTTTGAAAATCAGTCATCGATTCGCGGGACTTCGTGATTTTTATAGCCAACATGATCGTCCTTCTGAGCAAGCCATCCATCGAACTGTAGATAGATTCCGTACCACATACTCTCTACATGACGCAATAACACCAACACGTCGAAGGAATGTGCGTACTATAGAGAATATCGTTGCTATAAACGAAAGTGTGGAAGAAGATCCCAATTTATCCATTCGTCGTTGGTCACAGTTATTGGGACTCTGTTCGTTTAGTACGTGGAAAATTTTGCCCAAAGATCTTGGCCTACATCCGCATAAGATTCGGCTGATATGGGGATTCAAGCCAGGGGACCATCATCCGCATCGTTCTTTTGCCGATTGGGGTCAAGAGCAACTGGAAACCCGTTATTTTATCGCAAAATTATGTTCAGCGATGAGACTCATTTTTGGCTTAACGGGTTTGTAAATAAACAAAATTGCCCCATATGGAGTGGAACCAATCCACAAGAAACCCTACAAACTCCATTACATCCAGAAAAACGCACTGTTTGGTACGGCTTACACGCCAGTAGCATTATTTGCCTTTTTTTTTCTTAAAAAATGAGGCTGGAGCTAGCGTTACCGTCGATGGAGATCATTACCGCATTCATGATTTTTTGTTTAAATGCATGGAGGACATTGGTCCGGACGAGATGTAGTTTCAACAGGATGGCGCTACATGCCATACGGCGACGGCAACCATCGAGTTATTGTCAATTGGCCTTCAAAGTGCAATTTGAACCCTCTTGATTATTTCCTGAGGGGTTACGTGAAGTTACTGGCTTATGTCAATAAACCAGCAACAATGGACGCTTTGGAAGCTAACATTGTTGGTGTTATACGTCCAGCAATGCTCGAAAAATTGGTACAAATCATTTTCAAATGTTAATGCCACGAATAAATGTTTCAAATCATACAAAAAATTTCATTAGAATTTAATTTTTCGTATTATTTTTTTTTTATAATTTTAAGTTCTATCGGGCTTTATATATTAATTAATAATTCCCATATGATTCACACTTTTTGTATGACACTGTATATTAATATCTGCAACTATTGCCATTAATTGGAAAATTTTATCTAAAAATACCGTAGAATCTACAAAGATTATATTTCTATTTGTATTTAAAATGCGGTCTTTTTCAATAACACAAGGTTTATCAAGATAAGGCTTATTTGTATACGATGGGTTAGGCAAATGCATGTTTCTGGTAGTTTGGGCGTAGATGTTTGATGTTTCATCACGCATTGTGGAAGGTGTGGTGCTTTTAACTTTTGAGTTTTAACAGGCCACTTAATCAAGATTGGAATATTGGAATAACGCTATGTATTTACGACATATACATTTCATTATATAAAGCAACATTATTCTACGCAACAGAAATATTCTCTTGAGGTTATCTGAATCTGAGTAACGTTTGCGGTAAATTTATCTTGAATACGTCGATGGAGTATTGACATTTCTTTGAATTTCTGTGTACATTACCATATACAGAATAAATAAGAGCATTTTTATCTGGATAACTCATACGTAGTGTGCCTTTTACCAAGGCAATACTACTTATGCACTAAAAATTATAAACTCCTGGACAAATCAATGCATCAGAAAAACGTATTTCTTCCATTTGTCTGGGTATGCTATTGATTAAGTTGTAAACGGTTTTCTGGGGGAATATTCTCCCATTCGAAAACAACGACTTGTTGCACCCGCAGAGGCGCCGTGAAAGGAGCTGCGTTTACTATGTACATACAAGGAATCGAGTGGACGTTCGGTTATTATCGGTTGATTGGTGTGCGTGTACTATTTATAATGTTCGAGAAACTAGTGGAACCGTCCGGGGCGTACCGCAAAAGTAGACACGTATTAATAAAAAAATAATAGATTGTTACCTTTTATGACGTATCGATGACCACTGCGGTAATACGACGCCATGCTACGCCGCGTAGTACTGCAACATAAGCAATGCTTCCATTGTCGATTCGGTCAGGCCTCAACGACCGTCTGAAGACGTTCTCGTATACTTTGCAAATGATCGTTCAGGATCTACTGAAGTAAGATTTGCGAAATTCAAATACCCCTGTATCTCTTTTTCCGGATTTTTTTAAATTTTTTTTAAAACGCACGAAATTTTTGGGCGACATCTAGTCCATAGGACCCGTCAAGCTTTCAGAGCGGCTGCTAATTTGTTGATGTTATTTAACGAGTTTTGATAAGTGAGTATTTTCTAACTGCGAAATATTTTGTGTCACTACGAATAGTTTTTGGAAATGTCATCTATTTTTTTTTTGAACGTCCAATCGGAAAAAGTTGCTGACTCTCGCGAACCGCTTGAGAATTAGAAAAATTTAAATTTTGAAAATGACTTTCACTTGGGAATAATATTTGCGATAGTAAGATACGCCTCGATCCTTTTTTTCCCCATCGCGTCAATACAGGCTGGGGGGGGCGGAATTTAGGGATACAATTGCTTAAATATGCGGATTTTTTTTGGGGAGATTTCACAAACACTTTTTTTAGATGATATTAAATCATTCACCCTAGGATACCTGCTTCAATTGTTTCTGCTACGAGATGACATGCGTGTATGAAGTGTTATGTGAAGAAGAGTCGGAAAGCATACTTTTAACATCCTCCCGCTTTTAGCATTGTTGCGGCTCCGTCAAAAACTAACATGGTGATTTGGGCTCCTACGATACAAAATTATTTTAACATATTTTTTATTATGTTTACAACGGTTTTGGCATCAGTTCTTTCAATCCTTTTTGGGCTCCTACTTGATAGAACGCCTGATTCTTAAGACGATTTGCATAAGACATCGCTTACCTCTTGCATCTGCAGACTCCTATGATCTTGTCTTAGGGTTCTACGGTACCTTCTATGTTCGTTGAAACGTTTAACTATTCATTACGTGGTCGATTTCAATCTTCTGCTTCATTCATTTAAGACCAAAAATTGACAACTCCGTAAAACGCTGAGCGAGAAATGTAACGTTTTTGGATCCTACTGATTCTAATATGTTGCAGCAGATGAGTGTTTGTTTAGTGTCAGGGTTGCCGCACTATGGGAAAAAGTACGAAAAGCCTGGCCATTAATCGTATTTACAACTGTCTGAATTCGGGCAACAAACTCATGCTAGCAGAGAAAGAGATGGCTATATTTTGTGATGTTGCATTTATGAATTGTACAGGAAACCATGCTCGCGTGCGCCAGTATATCAATGTCAATTGTTTTGAATAACATAGAATTACATGCCACTTTTTTAAAATCTTTTGAATTTTTTGAATGATTTAGAATTTTGTGAAGTTTCCATTAATTCCCCAACCATAAATTAAATGTTTTCTACAACAACATGCATTAAATTTCGTGTATATTTTTACAAAAACTGCTACTGTTTGCGGTAACATACTTCAAATTACGTTTTATGTTGATATAGATGATTTCATGCTTTTTGTGGTTTTCGTATTTTGTCGTTTATTTCGTATATTGCAGATCTTTATCGTTTAACTGAGCAGAAGTACCGATTGTACTAGTCGTACCGCCTAGAAAGTAGCGAAGGGCGGGTGTTAAACTCTTTGGGACTTGGATGTAAAAACATCCTTTTGTGTTCAAAAAAAAGTTTGTTAAATATAACGTAAGAATATAAAACATTTTAAGAATAAATTTTTTTCAAATAAACGGACAGTTAGGGGTTGAGTTGGGAAAAGCATTTTTTAAGCCCAGGATATTTTAAACTTACAGTTATAGTTTCACCGGTCCTTGAATCTGTAGCTTCTGAAAAATAAATACTATCTTCTTTTATTTAGAGTGTAACTCACAAACAAAACATACAAAACAGCCGACACCATGTTAGGTTAGGTTAACTCGTTTTTATCGTTTCAAAAAAGGTTTTATCGCTTATACAACCCTAGAAAGACATTACAGGTATCACCAACAAAGTACGGAAATATCATACACAGTATTTTTTAAAAAAAAAAACCAATATAATTTGGGTAAAAATTCAAAACGCAAAAACGATCTACGTGAAAAACACGCCCTGTTAGGAGGTTACCTCGTTTTTATCGTTTTGTACTCGGAGCGACGCTGATGACGCAGGGTAGGCAGAAACATGTTTGTTGGCTAGCACCTTTCTCTTCTCACATTGTTTTTGTCGATAGTGATTCCACCATTACCATGAACTATATTGGCATTAATTGTGATAACTATCCTTATAACTGCCACCAATTTTATACCTTTCAAGGAAATAGTAACTTTTAGAAATTTAAGACAACATATTTGAAAATAAAGGTAAACTTCAATGAATTCAGTGCTCAAAAGTTCCTCCATCACATTCTACACAATTTTGATAATGTCCAGCATGCAGCAATTTGAAAATGCAAATGAAAATGCCGTTTTTTCTTTACTTTCAAAAATTTTTCAATTGCTAATTCAGATTAATTTAGACAAGAGTTGTTTCATAGCAATACTATAGTCATAACTGGATTTAATACAATAGCAATAACGCATTCTTTCGATTCTTTAGGATCCAGATTGGTGCCCCTCGCGGATCAAATCCTTTTCACGGCAATGAGAATACTGGCATTGTCTTTCGATGCGGAATTAAGTCGACTTGTTACAACGTGAACATGAAACCATCTGACAGTAACGGTAAGTAAAGAATTTTTAAATTTTATCCATTATTAATATTTATTACATTATGTTTTCCCTGTTGTTTTGCATCCACCTTTTATAATCAACAAAAGGGTTTCATTGTGTTCTTTGGATCTAACTTGATTTACACTCTTTTACATAGGCGATACTTACGCTGCTGAATCATATTTTGGCAATTCCATGGATATTAGCGAAGACAAGTCAATTTTTGCCGTAAGTAATATAACTAAAGAACCTTATAAATTGAGCGTAATTACTATCATGGTGCTTATAGGCATGTGGCCATAGATGGGTGCAGATTTCTGGCTCCGATTATTGGATGCAAGGTGCATGTTTTGCAGGCAAGACCAACGAGAACACCACAGAGTTCTTCAATTCCCTGTATCGGCTGCGTAAGTTAAATATCTTAAAGAAATACTTAGCAAAGGTTTGGTTGTTAAGAACGACTTTAGGTATCTATAGGAACCAAAATGCATCCTATCTGCTTTATTTGTAGTATAGTACGTAGAAAGGGGCAAAAATAGGAATTATTGTTTAAAAAACATTTTTTTTACTTAAATATATTCGTGTTTGGACTAGATTCACAGAATACTAAGATTTTTTATATTAATCTAGGATTAGACTGCAAAGACGCATGCCTTTTAAGTTTTTACTAAAACAATGAAAGAAACAGATTGGATACAAATCGTATTAGAGTATTATTTTTAAAGATATTCACTTTTGCATGCGTTCGAACAAATTCTCGAAACATTTTTTCCACTCTAAACGTAGTATCTTCAAAACATGGTTTTTAAAGGCTTCTTGAAGTAATAAAAATCGCTATCGACGCATTTTTGTCTAACATTCGGAAACAAAACGACGTCGCTAGTCCATAAATTAAATGAATACGGGCAATGAGACATTAATTCGATGTTTTCTCCTTCAAATAATCATTTGTTCGACATGCTGTGTGAGAGTTGTCATTGCCATGATGAAGGATGATGTGATGTTGTCGATTGTTTTTCCTGATCTCATCGATGACTTCGGGCAAACAAATTGTTGTATATCATTCAGCATTATCAGTTCTTTGATCCTCCAAAGAAATGCTTGCGAGATTTCCAGTACAACGAAAAAAACAAAGAATCATTTTCTTGGGAAGTGGTTCGTGAACGAATAACTTTTGTTGGATTCGATTCATCTAGGAACACCCAAACAGTTGGTTGTTGGTTAGTTTCCGGTTCGTAGGAATATATTCTGTTACGACGTTGTACACGGATTTTGACGTGCCTTTGTCGAATTTTTTGAGCATTTCCTTACACCAACTAACACGAGCCTTTTTTGTACTTGGGTCAAATTATACGGCATCTATCGGGAACAGTTCTTTTTCACACTTAAATGTTCATGCAAAATTAAATGAATTTTGCTTCAGTTCACTGCTGATCATGCGCTTTTTCATGCTCTGAATCATTGACCCCTTTTAAAATTACATAGACCGCTTTTAAAATATTAAAAATAAATTAAAGCTAATACAATTCGTATCCTTTCAAATTGCTATAATCAGCATTTCCATTTCTTTAGAGCCCCAAACCGTTCTGGTAACCGGTGTAAGAGTATACAACTTAGCCTTAGCCCAGATGGGATTCTCTGCCCAATTTGTAAAGGACGACCAGAAGGTAAATTATACCCATAATTATAAAATAAAGTTCATCGTGGAAATAGCACCATAATCGATCAATTTTGATCATTTCCAGAACGATCTTATGATCGGCTTACCGGGATTGTTAAACTGGAAGGGAGGAGTTGGTTTGCTCAAGAAAGGCGAACGTCCACCAGCAGCTAGAAGGAGAAGGAGAAGAAGCATTGATGATCTCAGGGAAACATTCGTACCAGACGTTGCCAATACGAATGATATCAAGTATTTCGATCTTGCAGGTGAGTCGGAGATGATTTACAAATTGAAAAATGATGGGAATTTATCCCCGGCAATATTTTTTTGTGTAAATTAATTAAAATAGTGCAATCGTAAGGTCACCAATAAGGCCTATTGTATAGAATAGTGCAATCTGGGCCACCAATAAGGCCTATTGTATGTTGGCAATTTAATTGTTAAAGTTCGTCGAGTAGTGAATTCTAGAAGTTCAACCAGTGAGGTCTTTCTTAGACTCTTAGGTGTTAGAGAAAATCTGATCTTGGTTCAGAGTTTGTTTAGTTCTCTCTGCAAACAGTTGGGCCTTCTTCCATCAGACAACATACGCCGCTGTCACATACAGACAATACTTTCTATTGGGGGATATTTCCCAAGTCTTACCACAAAACGTGTTACATGTCCAAATAGACATTTTGGCTTTGTAAATTAATTTATCCAGATGAGGTTCTAGGATAATATTTTGTCAAGGTGTGAATCAAAAAAATTAAAGGAGAGGATGTAGTGGCAGCGTCTTTGATTACAAGATATAATTCCTTTGAGATTCCTTTGAAGCTTGTAAACGTTAGTTTGAAATTTGTGTTGAAAAATTTCCCTACGCTGCTAACAGAATTAATGCATTTCGCCTGAACTAGAAAATTTCTCATCTGCTTAAGAATATTTCCACAAAAAAAAAAACTATTCCCAAAGGACCTTTTTTAAAACAATCAATTTTATCAAACAAATGCTCAAATTTGCATAATTTGATTTTTTAAAATTGTTTAACATTCATTGTTCTTTTAATAGCCGAAAATTATGGCCATCGGTTTTTATTTTTCCTCAAACTCCGATAACGACCTTCCTTGTCGTTTGGCCAAGACAAAGGGTAATAATTATTGTTTTTCCTAACGCACAATAGGCTACTAATATTAACAATAAACTATTAGTGCTACTGTTGGATGATGTTTTAGTAAATATTTTTCGGTTTTTGATAAGTGCTCCTATAAAAAATGTAAAAGCGGCCTCATGTATGTCAATCACGGAAAAACGACCATTGCATCAAAATGGGAGTGTCTCTGGCAGCAATATTTCTACTTTTTGTAGCGGTAAGTAAATATCCTTCTTATAAGACCCACTTTAATGCTCTTGAAATATGCCTCCTCTAGGGCTTCACCATCGCTCATTCCAAAAGCCTTTCAGTAGGCTACGAACAAGATGGCTTCCTTCGTAGCATCAGAGTTTTGAGAAATGTCGGTAGTTCCGATGATAACGACAGCAGCAGCAATAGATTTGTAAGGAATGCAGATAATGGCGATAATAATGAAAAGAATGACAGACGCAGCGACGACGACAACAACAATAACAACCCGATTCGAAAGAAATCCCTGATTGGTTTTAATTCCACAATGACGGTGACAACAAGAATAACGATAACGGCGGTGGCAGCAGTAGATTTGTAAGGAATGCAGATAATGGCGATAGTAATAAAGGGGGTGACAGAAAAGCGACGACGAAAACAACAATAAAAACCCGGTTCGTAAAAAAATGCTGAAATGGTATAGTCACAATGACGGTGACAACAAGAATAACGATAACGGCGGTGGCAGCAGTAGATTTGTAAGGAATGCAGATAATGGCGATAGTAATGAAAAAGAGTGACAGCCAGCGACAACAACAACAACAAAAACCCCAACGGATTCGTAAGAAATGCTGATAATGGTATGGTCACAATGAGGGTGACAACAAGAATAAGATAACGGCGGTGGAGCAAAGATTTGGGGGAAATCAAAATAATGGCGATAGTAATGAAAAGAATGACAGACGCAGTGACGACGACAACAACAATAACAAAAAAAAGATTCGTAAAAAAATGCTGATAATAGTGATAGTCACAATGACGGTGACAAAAAAAGAAAAACCCAAATAACCTTGGCAGCGGTAGTTTGTAAGGAATGCAGATAATGGCGATATAATAAAAAGGGTGACAGACCAGCGACGACGATTAAAAACAATAACAAAGATTCGAAAAGAAATGCTGATAATGGTATAGTCACAACGGTGACAACAAGAATAAGATAACGGCGGTGGCAGCAAATTTTAAGGGCTTGGCGATAGTAAGGGAAAAAGAGTGACAGACAAGCGACGACGACAACAACAATAAAAAGATTCGAAAAAATGCTGATAAGGGTTAGCCCTTCCAATGACGGTGACAACAAGAATAATGATAACGGCGGTGGCAGCAGTAGATTTGTAAGGGATGCAGATAATGGCGATAGTAATGAAAAGGGTGAAAACCCCAAAGCGACGACGACAACAACAATAACAACAGATTCGTAAGAAATGCTGATAATGGTGATAGTCACAATGACGGTGACAACAAGAATAACGATAACGGCGGTGGCAGCAGTAGATTTGTAAGGAATGCAGATAATGGCGATAGTAATGAAAAGGGTGACAGACGCAGCGACGACGACAACAACAATAACAACAGATTCGTAAGAAATGCTGATAATAGTGATAGTCACAATGACGGTGACAGCAAGGGTAACGATGGCGGCAATGACCGTAGGAGATTTGTAAGAAATGCTGATAACAGGGATAGCAACCTCGATGACAATTCTGAAGCTAGGTTTTACCAGGAGTATGAATATTAGCTTGGTAGCTACGTTATCACAGCTTAATCCCCTACAATTTTGAATCATATAGATATAATTATGTATATGTTTGTAGTATTTCTGAAAGGGTATCTAAATAGACGAACATTCCAAAAGGTCACTTGTTGTTTTAATATTAACTTCAAAGTATTAACTATCTACAGTATATAAGTTAAGGGTAGTGATGTAGCGAGTCGAGTATATTAACTTACTAATTCCAGTGATTTCTAATTTCGATTCGAGTTGGACCGTTACCACCGAGACTACAAGGCATAGTGCTCTTCAATGAGGTCACGCTGTCTAGGTGATGTATCGCCATGCACGATATTAACCTAGGCGTAAAGGAATCGTTTTTTCGCATTGCTTTTTTAAGTTTTAATGGGCTCCCGATTTAAAGAGGATGTCAGTCGTCAACTGAATCCTTCTTCGCATCCTATTCGATTTTATTCTGGAAAAACGAAGTTTCAAAGCAAAAACCAAACACGTAACCGAGCACTGTTTAATATTTAATCTACTAGTTATTATTATTCGTAATTGTACATGTATTTGGACGAAACTAAGGTTGAAATTGTACAGTAATTGCAATTTTATTCAAAAATTTTGGGTTTAATTTCACGAGAAAAAATTTTCAGACATGCTATTTAACCAAGGTCTTTAATTTCCTATTACGTGGTGTTCTACCTAATCTAACATTACTTTTCCCACAATCATTTTTATGTAGGGAATTTGTAAAACAAGTTATTATAATTGTTCCAATACGTTTACTGCTGTGAATATAATATTTACATATATCAGTATCCAAATAGCCACGTTCGGCGATATAGTTTAAAATATATTGTATTAAAACAGAACCTTTATCACACTCATTTGAACATTTCTTCGTGTTCAAAAATAATTTTGTTAAATATAACGTAAGAACATTAAACTATTTGAACAATAAAATCTTGAGGGTAAAGTAGTTTCCTACGACTTAAATTTTTTATAAGGATGTATTCAACCACTAACTAGTTCATCATTGTAAATGATACTTTGCTTGCATATTTCGCACTGAAGTTTTTTCAGTGTAATATAGCAACAATAACCTGCTAAATAAGTTATTACAGGCACGTCGCTGTATACTCGAGGATTCGCGTTTTCTGTCAAGTACAATGTACAGTTAGGGAATTGAGTTGGAATAGCATCATTTTTAAGCCTGGGATTTTCTAAACTTACAGTTATAGTTTCACCGGTCCTTGAATCTGCAGTTGTTGAAAAATAAATAATATTTTCTTTTATAAAGAACAAACCCTAGCATACAATGTTGGAAACCGAATGTGTGAACTTTCGGTCCATTCTTATAATTGCCGTGGCACACAGGTACGCAACAGGTATACGGCATTGTTATAAACACGTAATACACAAAACACCTTTAGACAGCCGACGGCACAGAACACCTGTAAAGGGTCGGCGAACACCTGCAAACAAAACAGCCGACGCCACAGTATAGACCGCCCGAGTCACGCTTTTACGTTACGTTATAAAAGGTTTTATTGCTTATACAACACTAGAAAAACATTACAGGTATCACCAACAAAGTACGGAAATACCACTACAATGTATTTTTTTAAATGAAACCAATATAATTTGTATAAACCAAATCAAAACGTAACAGACGGTCTGAACGTGTAAACGTTAAACCGATAATATGGCTGATCGTTCACCTAAAACAATATACGTCACAGCCGGCTGACGTCAGAGCAGTTAGGCCTTATATATCGGCGGTAACGGTTAGACTCGTTTGAATTTATGCCGGGCTTAATCGGGCTAATTTCAAATTGAATCGGACTCGCAGCTCGCTTTAATTTATATGAGGACTAATCGAGCCGAGTCGTAGCGAGTCAGGCTCCTTCGTTACGACAGAAAGAATCAATTCGCAGGCTTTGGGAATTGTTTGATTCATTCCTTCTTTAATAGGTGAATGTGTTCTTCTACTCGTCCATACACATTTGTCAATACATAAATATTGTAGCAAAGTCGACATTGGCTTAAGGTAAATGCCATTGCCTTTATGAAACGTATTTACTTTAAGTCGACCTCAAAGTCTCAAAGTGTCGTAATAATAGTGCCGTTACCTCAATAAGTTAGGACCTTTTATCTCGAACAATGATGCGTTAGATTTTGATTCTAGTGTCATGTCCGGGATCGAGATTTAATAAAATTTTTTCAAGCAAATCTACCATTAGAGACAAGAGTAAGTTTAAGTATAACAAGTTTTGTGAGGGAATATAGTAAACACGAAAAGTGTCGGCGCACTGTACACCAAACAAATTGTTGACAATGGAAATCTACGAATATCTTAAACATATGATTCAATTAAACCATTTGTGTGGTGCCATGTGTGCTGATACTTTTCGCATTTATAGAAATAAGCTTCTCATTACAAGGGTTTCCTTAGAGGGTACCACAAAAAGCTTTTACTCACGATAGAGTCTTATTTCTGTATAATCTGAACAGTCAGTGAAGGTAAAAACATTATTCTTTAAGATGTAATACTTGCTTAAAGACGAAAACAACAACTTCATTGTTTTTCAAAGTATTCTCCACAAAGATCAACAATTCAATCAATTGTTTCAAACAAGCTGTTAAAGTAGTTATACCAGTCAGCTGGAACACTCATAATTACAATTTTAAAGGCATCGACTGCTTCTTCCGGCGACTGGAACCGTTGACCAGATAGTCCATTTTGCTGCTCTGAAAGCTCGTCTTATGAGCTCTATATGAACTTGCATTATCGTAGTGGAGGATGATTCGTTGTGGGTTGGGTTCTCAGAGTACGGCAATCACTTCTGGAAAACAAACGATGGTATACCAATCGCCACTAACCATTCTTCGATCTTTCTAAAAGAATTGTTGCAATATGACTCGCAATTGTGATAAAAGTTGCGACCATTTTCTTCGAGACAGAGGGAATGGATAATTTTTGTTGGCTTTTTCTCATCTTAGAACTCCCATACACAGAATTGACGTTTGGTTTCGGGTTCATACGAATAAATCCATGACCGGTCAACACTTAGGATACTATAAATATTGATCCTCCGTTATTGAACCGGCCCAAAGTTTTTGGGAGACAATTAACGTGAGCCGTCTTTTGTTCTTCAGTTAAAAGATGTGGGATCTCACGGGAAATTCAATTTTTCAAAGCCAATTTTTGAAATGCCTAACGTTTTAGGTTGTGGATATCGTCGATGAGATAGAGAAAATTCGCCATTTCTTTCACTTGTTCCTAATAAATAGTCAACAGTCTAAGATCGTCAAAGTCAGTATGTTTTGTTTACTGAGGTCATGGTAACCGAACACCATATTAACACCGGAAACAATTCGGATGTAATTTTCAAACGTAAGGCCTGTATTTAACTGTTACCGTTTTACTTTGAACATTATACGGAAAATTATACAAAAACGTTAGAGATATGTTTCTTATTTGGTGGAAAAATATATGGTGCTATTTAAAAAAATTGCGTTTCAGGTGTTTAAATTTGGCAGAGCTTACTGTTCAATACTCTATATTTCGAAGGTGCTCTGATACCAGACGAAGTCAAATACGCAATCTTGTATCTAACGTATGAAACAAGGGGACATATCCAAAATTTTTCCTTTGACCTTGCTATTGTTTAAGTATGTATCGATCATTATTCTTTATCGCACTTCGCCTTACAATAGTTTTAAACAACCAAGAAAGAAACAATAAAGTTCTCAAAAACCATTTCGTAAAATTTATTTGAAAATTTATTTGGAAAACATTTTTTAACAATGGTTAGCCTCGGTATAAAATCAACTAAACTCTACACCATTGTAGTACTAAGTGATTGCAATTTGGGAAGCCTTAGGAAAATCATCCATCATCACCAAAATGAAGTTAGTCTTTGGAGGTGTAATATTTCTCTTCGCAATGGTATGCATTGATTTTTCTTGTGCAGTTTTAATTTATTCCTCTTTAACATTGCTATCCAAATCTCAACTTGGCTCTGTCTTATATCTTTTATTAAAATGGTTTATTTTGAATATTATAAGGTGAATAGCTTGGATTATCTTGGTGATGATTCTTCATACGCTAGTGATCACGATAGCCTTACGGGAAAGTTAAGAAGACTCTCGCAAGATGACCATGATCATCGTAGTCTTAGGAAAACTCGAAGTCTTGTACACGACAATCACGACCATCATGACGATCATGATGGCCATGACAGCCGAATCAAACTTAGAAGGACAAGAAGCGTTGACCAGGATCATGAAGGTCATCACTTAGATAATGATCATGATGGACATCATAACCAATTTAATGATGGTCACAGTGACAGCCAGTTCAAATTTAGAAACAGAAGAAGCCTGGATCAGTATGATGACGGCCATCATTTCAGTGAGGACCATGGTGACCATATCAATGTCAGAAAGCCTAGAAGTGATGATGATTCTAGTAGTCATCAAGACTTATTCAGGGAGGTTTGAGAAAAAATCTCCACAGCTCTGCAGTTAACGGTTTGAAAACTAAAGTTAATTGTGTGTTAAATTAAAATTAATGGAGTTAAAGATTGATACTGCACTTTGTTATACTAAAAAATTACATTATATTGTTTTTTCACATACAATGCTTTTTATTTTGCACAGATCATTAACTGTGGAAATTAAACATTGCTAAAAAATAACGTATATGTTACGAAAAAGGAATTACTGCCCAGTTTTCAGTTGGGAATAGTCACAAAGTACATAAGATGAAGATAGCTTTAGAATTTTTGCTAGCTTTCTTGTTAGTGATGGTAAGCGAACAGATTTCTACAATATAAATATATTATTTCATATTCAGAGTCTCTATTGAAAAATTTCTCCCATATTTCTTTTTAATATATTCCAAATTAGTTCTGCACATTATACAGCGTGTCCCAGGATTGATGTTACAAGAGGTGTGAGGAACTAAAAATCTATCCTAATTTGACCTTTTGGAACTAACCCTGTTTGGGTTTGAAACTTATTTTTAGTTTACTTTCGATTTTCTGAAATCAAGTTGCCTTAGCAGTTGAGCAAAACCTATTTTCGTTTTAGGTAAAGTTCCTTTTTCGTCCACACTATGCTAAAATGTTACTAAGAGAAGTTGTTCAGAACGAAAAGTTATGGCGTTGTGCAAATTTTTTGAATGATAGACGTACTTTGATAAAATCCATTATTTGTCCCCTTGGTTTCAGATAAAGTACCTTTTCCGTTTACAATACGCCAAAGTTTTACTAAGAAAAGTTGTTCAAGAAGATCTACCTACTTTGATTAAACCGTCATTTTTTAGAGAGATGCTACCAGTTTCTGCGCACCATTCTATGCGATATCTGAATTCTCTGAAATTTGAATTTTCCTCGATTTGTATTTCGTGTGCGGCGTTTCGTACCTTTCTTTCAGTATTTCTCACTGTTGGGGTTGAGTTGAGAGTAAACCAGGCTTGAGGCCAACCCATAAAAAAATTAATCTAAAAATGACGGTTTAATCAAAGCATATATTTGACTTTTTTAAAATTTGTATAGAGCCATAACTTGACATTCTTAATAACTTTTCTTAGTAAAACTTTGGCGTATTGTGAACGAGAAAGCCACTTTACCTGGAACTAAATCGATAAATAATGGAGTTTATTAAAGTAGGCCGATCATTCAGAAAATTTGTATAACGGGATAATTTTTCATTGTGAACAACTTTTCTTAGTAACATTTTAGCATATTGCGAAAGAAATAGGTACTTTACCCGAAACGAAAATAGTTTTTACTCAATTGTCAAGGCCTATTTGATTTTAAATAATCGAAAGTAAAAAAACAAAAAAAGTAAACAAAATGCCAAATTGAGATTCAAAAATTTTTAGTTCCGCGCACTCTTGTAACATCAATCCTGGGACACGCTGTATATATATATGCATATGTATATGTATATACAGTCAGGTCCTAAAGTGCGCCCGTCCATGCTAACTTTTGAATGATAGAAGCCAGCGTTAAGAAAAAAAAATAGGTCGGTTTCTATTTTTCGTGAACTATCTTTTATCGTTATCGGCAGTTCAATTGTATTTTCAGTGCCACCGGAAGTGACGTAAGCTTTCTTATTTTAAATAGAACACCCTATATATTTTTACGTTTTTGGAAAGCTAATCGAAAGGCGAATCCAACGATACCACATATATTATACTTTAGACTAACTTAAGAAATGTGACAATACGCAGCAATAAAGCTTTGTTATTACGCAGAGTTGGCCAGGAAAGAGCGCCAAATTGTTTCTTGTGACGCCAGACTGATCTAAAGAGCTTGTTGCTGCGTAACCTAACAATGCCAAACTGTCAAATCTCAATTCCAAAAGCGTAAATTATCCTTGTTGTTTCTTGTTATTACATTTGTCATACGTTTCCTCTTCGTTCTCGTTATCGTTTTCTTTCATTTTAACTTGTTTTATTAATTGCTGTCTCTTTTTCTAAAAGCGCTAGTTTTTGTCGTTCAAAATTTAGCATGGAGTTGGACACTTTAGGACAATCTACGTTTTGCGATAACAAAAATATGGCATAACTTTTCGATAGATCTTTATGGTTATATCAAAATGCAATAATTCCTTTTTGTAAGCGCCATACAGTTTAAAAGGATATGTTTTTCCTCCACGGAATAGGTAATTGCAGAAGAGAACAAGTCTGTCTCTCTAGATGGACTCAAGGATGACGCTCCCGAACACCGTAGTATCAAGCCTTCAAAACTTCGATTTCTTGAAACGATGCCGTTAGCTGAGCTTGACCAAGATTCAGCTGAAGATTACGTTTTTCCTAAAATAGCACAATTTTCCTTTTTAGAGGAGGATATTAAGTAAAATATCTGCGGATAACTAAGCTATTGTTATTAAAGCTTTCGCTTGTATGCAGAAAGTAGTCAATAAAATATTTAGGAGAAAGTTTCCATTTATTTCAATACTTCAATTCTTGCAATGGGTATTTATGGATGTAACGAAAGTTTTTCAAAAATAAAATTTTAAGTTTTAGAGAAACTTTGAGTAACCTAGTTTTCCACGCTAATTAACGTGGTTGACATTTCTTAAGCAGCCTAAATAACACTCAATGGTTCGAATTTTTCAGTTTGACGCAATTTCTCTGAGTTTAGTTCGCATCCTGCTCGTTAACTGATCCCCAGTTTGAGGCTCCCAACCTTTTTTATGTCTCGATCATAAAACCAACATAGCCTGTGATCCTCAACAACATTGGACCCTGTTTTCGGCAACTTCGAGATCAGTTGATCAATTTCAATCGATCGTACTGGTGGTGCGCTTGTAAAGTCATCAGCTCGACGGCATCTCGCAAAGTAAAATTGCGATTAAGCTCATATCGTATCTCAGTAGTGCTTTCGAACACACCTTTCACGAAATTTGATCACGTTCGAACGTTTGTTGGATCATTCGCCTCGTCATTAGCATTACGGAACTCAATCATTGGAGAAGTGGAACGCTCATCATCCCGCAGCGTTTTCTCGCAAAGATGTTTGCCGAACCTCGGCATGGTCAGATCCTCGCCTTTGAACGAACGAAGCTGCGTTAAGCAACAGTCGACTCAGCGCTTCGCCTTCCATAAGTCATCGACGATTTCATTGTAACTCAGATCTTGGTGAAAAGTCTTTCCTTCAAACAGAACATACCATACGCTTCCGTTTTGAAGCTGTCAGGCAATCGGAACCTTTACCACGATCAACCACTAAAACACATTTCGACACTACACCAACAAGATCGTTGGAAGTTTCAAGCGGCCTGCGATGGCTCAACTAACTAAGCGCGTTTAGCATCCATTTATACACTCAATTATTGTCATCGTTAGACATATGTTGAGAAAATAAATCCATCATTAGTGAATCTCAATGAAAATTTTATAAAACTTTACAAAATTTTCAAATGTCAGGTTTCAATTAGTCGATTTGATATCAGAAATCTCTTTATTATTATTGTAATAAATTTAATTGCTAATCAAATCTTTTATTAGGTTTGTTCAAAGAAAAACCACAAATCAGTATGTTTGATTGGATGGACAAAATCACAAGTCTTTTTGAAACAAAGTATGTTAAAATGGTTCTAACTGGCCCCCGATTCTTTTGAACAAAACTATTATTATTGTATAAGAACTAAACGAGTATGTTTATTTTTAAGCGTTTTTGATGGAGTTAATTTTTTTATTTTGGGATTTCATGTTTATTGAATAACAAATCTTAAACTTTTGGGTGCAATTTTAATTCATGAGTGGCTTTACGAATCATCTTCTTATCTATCTACGTTACATGTTTATTTCACCTGGAAAATTTTCATCGACATTTTTACATACCTCAAACTATTGTAGATAAGCTTTTTATCACGTACAATGTAGACATTTGCCAATGGCCAATGTCCATACCATCGTGATAATGGAAGCGTAGCATATTTGCGATAAAGTCTTTTACTGGAAGAAAACAAAAGCTTGAATATTGTCTTATCGCGTTATATAGGCATTCTTTAAACGATGATAACTATAATAATAGAGGCGGCAATTTCAAGCGAGATGTTTAGGCAATAAGAACCTGAAGACGATTAATTTTTCGCGATAAAATCGATGAATAAGACTCAACAGCGTACGGTTCTAAACTTTAGCGATAAAAAATTGTATAAAAGACGCACCTGCGCCGTTATTCTTCAGTCGCTAAGAGAATCAAGTGGCTATGAAGTTGATTGTTACAGCAGTGATTGTGATAACTTGCCTGGTGGTAAGTAAAACGTTTCTTTCTGCTTGAATTTATTTTTTGGGAAACGATTAATAATGAAGAAACCATTCTAGGTGAGCACCGTCGATTGTTTCCAAATCGACGATGAATATCACCACCACAAATTGGCCCGCATTCATCGTATAAGAAAACAAGCCGAAGATTCTCCGAAAGAAAATGTAAATGACCCATATGTACCACCCGCTGTTCTACAAAACGGTACCAACCCCAATCCTGAGGCAAATTCACCCGAAAGCGTTAGGCAATCAAGAGATATGTCGGAAGCTGGTAAAGAAGAGGCTAAGCCAGCAGAAATTGGGGCAGAAAAGAAAAACGAGGCACCAATACCGTTGAGAAAGCTAAGAGACGTTCATTTTGACGATTCCGCTCAAAGCGAAGAATTTCCAGCTAAAGAGGAGCCTAGAATCTTGCGGAGGTACTTTAGAAACATCCCTGCTGAAACCGGTAAGTCAGATACTGAAGCTCAACACCAGGAATTATCTAAAACGTTAAGAGGATCCAGACAAGCACCTGAAAATGAACAAACCAAGCCCAACGCGCAATCTCAAGAACAATCCAAAACTTTTAGAAGATCAAGGCAAGCACCCTTATCGGGCGAATCACAAAGTCAAGAAGCCCCGCCCCAACCTCAAGCTTTAAGAAATATTAGACAAATCGAAGCTGATCAGGCCAAGCAAGAACCAGCAAAAGATGGAACTCAGGCGCAGGAGCAACCTAAGGCTCTAAGGGGATATAGGCAAGCTGAACAACCAAAACAAGAATCTGATTCTGAAGTACAACCAAAAGCTTTAAGAAGATCTAGACAATTACCCGACCCGCTACCACAGAAAGAAGAAAACCCATCTCAAGAGCAACCGAAAGCTATAAGAAGATCTAGACAATTACCTGACCCGCAACCGCAGAAAGAGGAAAACCCACCCCAAGAGCAACCGAAAGATTTAAGAAGACCTAGACAAATACCAGCCGATCCAAGTAACCCTCAACCACAAAAAGAAGAGACCCAATCTCAAGAACAACCTAAATCTTTTAGAAGACCTAGGCAGACTCCACCTGCGGCCGACGAAAATCCATCGAAAGAAGCATCGCAGGCACAGGAGCAACCGAAGGCTTTAAGAAAAGCTAGACAAACCCCACCGCAAGAAACGCAAAGCAATGAAACTAAACCGGAAGTACCAGTAGATCAACCTCAGACTTTAAGACGATCTAGACAAGTACCAACTGCTGCAGAGCCAGCAAATCCCGAACCTCTGAAAGACGAAGCTCCAAAACAAGAGCAACCTAGCGCTTTGAGAAGAGTTCGGCAAGAAGCTGGGGGTGAATCGCAACAATCCCAAAATCAACCTCAACCAGGACTTAGAAGAATCAGGCAGACAGAAGTTGTTGAAGGTGAAATGAAACCATCTAGTGAAGAGCAGAAAACTATTAGAAAACGAAGAGATGAAGTAGGTGATCCCATCAAGGACGCTCCTCCAGTACTAGCACCGCAAGAACAAGCTCAAGCCATCAGAAAAGTTAGGCAAGACGAAGATAGCGTGGGGTTGATGGATTCTGAAGAATCCTTATATGATGAGTCTAAAGAATTCGGCAGAGATCTTAGAGATACCTTAGAAAGCCAAGAAGATAGTAAAAATAAAGAAGAAACCCTCCCATCAAAAGAAGCCGAACAGAGTTCGCTTCTTAGATTAATCCGTAATATATTTGATGCCAATGTTCTGCCAAAAAGAGATACGGTTGATGTTTCTCTCATGGAAGATTTCAATAACAATAACGATCATTATTACAAGCTAATAGAATCCCGATTCGTAAGAAGTAACGATGAAGCTTTACTACAACAAGCACCAACGTCAGGAGGCCAAGAAAGGGAGAGATTCTTCAGGTATGCGATGAAGGACACTCCAGCAGAAAACGTGGAAAAGAAAGCCATACGTAAAGCTATAGCAGACGAAACTATAGATCTAGTAAGGATGCTCCGTCATGCAGATGATGAAACCCAGGAATTGCCAAGAGACCTACAAAGACGAAGCGTTATTATTGAAGATGATGAACACGGTGATGGACATGGATCTAGTAGCTTTTTTTAAGCTAAATTTGTCAGTATTTATTTAGAAGAAGGTATTTTTTATCTTTGTATTATCTTGAATTTTATTTTGAATATACGAATTTGAATAAAGTATTTTTATTTACTTGCTATTATAATAGGTTGTTAAAAAATTGTTTAAAATTTATTTTACAAATTTATTTGAATAGAAATTTATGAGATTATAGCCTGATTTAGGGTAACAACAACTATACTTTCTAAATCCAATATTCAGTTCAAATGTTAACACTTATTTACTAGAACACTCTTACTTTTAACTTGGGGGCATTTGGTCAGGTGTTAGCTTGTTTGATGTGGAAGGGTTTGTTGTTTTTTTTATATCTGAAGATGTCGAAGAAATACCGTCTGTTTTGAAGAATTTTGATTTGCTGTCTCCTAAAGATGCTTGGTGTGCTGTAGCATTGCCACTTATCCAACAGTCACACTATCAATTGTTATTTATGTAATTCCCAAGAATTTCAAAACTGATTTCCATAGCTAATACCAAAAAAGAGATATTGATGTTTGAATTGAAGTTTGCATCTGCCAAAATTTCGCCCACCACCATGCTACCATTTGACAAATCTGTCGTTAGTTAACATTCAAATAATAATTTGGCAGTTTATAGCCATCGTTCTATTATTTATTATTATTATTAATTAAGCGAAACAATTAGGAGTTGAAAATTGAACAACGTGCAGTGATAAAATTTCTCACCTTGGAAGGAAATACGGTTTATAAAGGCTCTGCACCATCGTACGCCAAAACTAAACGTTGGTCAAAATTGTTTCGCTGGAGTAGAGAATCTCTTGAAGATGATCCATACCAAGGAGGGCCCGGTACTGTGGTGACACCAGAAAACATCAAATTGGCCCCAAAACATTGAGTGTTATTTAGGTGTGTAAGAAGTTTCAACCATGCTAATAAGTGTGAAAAAATCGAATTATTTAAAGTTTCTCTAAAGCGTAAAGTTTTGTTTTTGAGAAAGTCCCCAAAGCTTTCGTTCCACCCATAAGTACTCATTGCAAGAATTGCAAGTATTGAAATAAATCAAAACTGCCTCACAAATATTTTATTGACTACCTTGTGCATACAAACGAAAGGTTTAATAACAATAGCTTAGTTATTCGCAAATATTTTACTTAAAATCCTCCTCTAAAAGGAAAAATTGTGGTATTCTAGAAAGTCTTCAGCCGAATCTTGGCCAAGCTCAGCTAACGGCTTTGTTTCAAGGAATTGAAGTTTGAGCGGTTGAAACCACGTTGTTCGTGAGCATCATCCTTGGGTTCATCTAAAGATACAGTCTTGTTCTCTTGTCCAATTACCTATTCATTGAAAGAAAAATATTTTCTTTTAAACCGTATATCACAAAAAAAAATTATTACATTTTAATATAGTCATAGAGATCTATCGAAAAGTTATGAAATTTTTTCGTTATCGCAAAACATAGATTGATATAACAAAAGCTCTTCTGAAAAAAGAATCGTCTGTGCCAGTTATAATTTTGTACATGTAAACTTACTTCAAATACAAAAACAAATGTGGGGGTAGGTAATCAAATACCTAGCAAAACAGCTTTTTGCCCTACACCCTGAAACCCCCTTGGGAAAGGGAAAAAAACGCCCAAATCAAAACGAATGAACACGATTATAGACTCTGCACCATCGTATGCCAAAGTTAAACGTTGATCAAAATTGTTTCGTTGGGGCAGAGAATCTCTTGAAGATGATCCACGCGAAGGAGGGCCTGTTACTGTAGTGACATCAGGAAACATCAAATTGGTCGAGAAAGTCTTATTGAGTGATCGATGGTGGGGCTGAGGTGTCTGGCTGTTGCACGACAATGTTGCTATCCACACACCTGCAATTTCAATCGCCGACTTTGGCCCAAGGTGAATGATGAATGAGGCTGTTTTAGAGCATTTTGGGGACAAACAGCCATCGTATTCTTATAGTGGTATTGAAGTGTTGGTTAAGTAATCTAGAAAGTGCAGATTATATTGAAAAATAATAAACATTTTTCTGTTATGTTAGGTTTAGAATACGTGGACTGTATCTCCTCATTTTAACTTTGGTTTTGGAAGGCAGAAAAAATTCATAATATATACAATGTTCTACTTGATGCAGATCTTTCATTTCGTTTATAATTTAATCAAGAGTGACACGAAACCGAAAATATTTTTACAAAATAGATCTCTATCGGTGACACAGTCTACGAAAATGTTAAGGGTGACTTCGTATAAAGTACACCTTAAATTTATTGCTTAATTCTTTTAATATAGGTAAAATATTATTTTCAATAAAAACAACTTTAGAATATAAGCTGGAATGTAGTTTATCTATTCAATTACATGACAAAAGTATTCCTAGGTAAAACTAAAGTCTAATTTAAAGACCTAATTCATCTAGATCAGTCAGAATACGGGCCTGTATGACATTAGGAACTACATGTTTTCATTTCGACACCTGCCCCATTCGTTTAACTGGACCCTTATTATCTGAATCGTCAGGAGTGTTGTCGGTGTTTGCGGCCCTTTCGTAATGTACAGTTCTTTCTTCACTTGCATCTGTGCCTTCGTCAGATTTGGGCTGACTGGTCTAGAGCAGAGGTAATTTTTGAAAAATATACTTAGAATAAGTGACAGAAAATGTAACACCCAGTATAAGTGGTTCAATTTGATTTAGTTTTTAATAACAATAATTATTAGTCTGGGCAAACAGCGGTCAGTGTAGTAGATATGTGGTGCGGAGTCGGCGATTATTTATTTCACGCGTTCACAGCGTCAGTACTAAATCGATGCTGTATGCGAGTAGTTCTGGTATATGTAGGCTGTCGAAACTTTTTCAATTTCGCTAGTTTTTTAAAAATGTCGCAGTTGGTACGTCGCGAAAATGACCAATGGCAGACATATTAAAGATTTTATAGTGGAACCCGGACTTTTTTTGATGGCGCTAAATTAAAGTCTAGTTTGAAAAAACCCCTTTAATGTGTTGGTCCAGAAGATTCAACGTCAATCGAAAGCAAACCATTCTTCTGAAAAAGTGGGATGAGACCCAAAAAAAATTTAATTTGATTTATGTGTTCCTTATTTTTTTTTTAATCATCGTTTCGTTTACTAGACAAAGAAGCATTTGTCTCCCTTTGGAATAAATATGCGGACTGTAAATTACCTAGTCGGACATCGATACTAAATGTAGTGCCATTTGCTCGTGAACATATAGAAAAAAGAATGAAAACGAAATTGAAAAAAAAAAACTGTGGTTGTGTGGGACAAAACAAAGATCGTCAAAAACATTCTGTGGTTAATGTAATGGTACGTACAATGGAACCACATCGACCGTCATCCCCCTTCTTACTTGCTTCCAAAAGATTTTAAAGGCGGTGTTGAACTCATTGAACAAATTTGAAGTTTCAACTAAGCAATTTTTTATGTTTATGAGTGATGGTGCCGCAAACATGCGTTCTTTGTGCCGATCTCTTAAAGAACTCCTTACATGTAACGTGTAAAATCCATACTCTAAATCTTGCGGCACAAACGATTCCAAATGTTTTCCACTAGTAAATGCATTGCTTGCTAGTACAAAGGCAGTTTCTAAAGTCCCCGAAATGTACCCGACTATTTCACTAACTGTTTTCCTGATTTACTGAACCACACACCGATTGTTACACGTTGGGAACATGGTTGCAGGCTGGCCACTACAACAAATATTTTGATCAAGAAAGAAGGTAGTTTTAAAATTCAATCCGAAGAAGCTGCAGCAATCAAAAAAAAGCCAGGAAATATTTCAAGATAGTCAGGTTAAAAGAGATTTTAAACTATTCACAACAATTACTTCGGACTAGCGGAGGGAATAGAAAAATTACAAAATGTTTCGATGTCGCTAGTGGATTTTGTTCAAATTGTGAATGATGTTCACGCACAGTTATGCGCTGTAGAAGGCGAAACAAATTGGTGTAATAGAAAATTTGAAAGTGTTTTAGAAAAGACCTGATTTTCTTATATTAAGACAAATTTGTGAAGGTGCGTAGAAGATGCATTGTTGTTTCAAAGATTATTTTAAATATGCAAATATAACATCCTAGATGTCGAACGGTCGTTTTCGGCATTAAAAACATTTATTCCGACGTCGTACTACTTGACTGAAAAAGCTGTGAAACATATCTAATGATTTAAATATTTAACAGATGTTACCCAGTTTGTGATTTCACGGAAGACTTTTAAAACGGTAAGTGTTTCAGCACGTTTTATAATTTATTCCTTACCTTCTATTTTATGTGTAAACTTTTATGCGCTCTCCACGCCTCTGGCTGTTACCGCATATTTGCCCAGGTTAATAATTATAATAATAGTATCCATTTACATCCAACAGGTTTTTACACCCAGATGACCACCAAATTTTTTAAACAACTTACTAAGTGCAGGGAGATATTTAAATATACGGAAAATATGGGGCTTGTGAAACGCATAAAGACAGCATCAACGATGGAACTCAAGGGGTCTGTGTTAACATCGTATACTTCGAAGATTTTTTTGAAGTTGGTACACGCTAATGAAATTGGAGATCTTACCAATACATTCATTCTATTAGGATTACATTAAATATAACCTAGAATTAGTTCTAAGAATAAGCAATTTCCATTTGTTTAACAACCAAGAATAACTAGTGACGACAAAAAGTGATAACTGTTCTAATATAGAATTTTTCCCAGTTGTGATAAACGAATCCATAGGTTTTGTAGGATTTTGAGACAAGTTGCATTGTACAGAGTATTAAATAGATGTCAGAAACCTACAAGGGGATTGTATGTCCCAAAATATGCAGAAAAGTCTTAATGATGGACAGTTTCGGAGATACGAAAATTCAAATGATTTCATAGCAGCCACAACATCTCTGCCGCAGGGACCATCAAACTCTTTCGAAAATCCCTGCAGTGGCTTGGATTCGGCGGTATCCTTAATCTGCTCGTTGTTGCAGTTTCTCCAGGAAAGAAATCAAGGCCGTTTAAATCAGGCTACCTTGTAGGCAATGATACAAGTCCGCCCCTACCTACACATCTCTGTCCCGTGTAAATGCTCTCTAACGGCAATCGAAAAATACGCCGGGGCATCATCGTGTTGGAACCACATTTGTTGCCTTTGGTTCAAACGAATGTCGTCTACAAGATCACCGATTGTGTTCTGCAGAAAGTTTAGGTAAGCAGTGTCTGTTAATCGGTTTGATAAAACAACCGGACCTAGTAACTTGTCGCCCAGAATACCCATCTAAATGTGCAAAATGTGAAAAGCGTACCTGATGTCTGGATTCCTTATGCGCATTGTAGAAACTAAAATCTTCATTTTGTGTGAGCCCGTTCTCATCAGTAAGAAGAATGTTAGCAGCAAAATTGGGGTCCTCAGCATCATTCCGTAAAAACCAGCGGTAGAGAATCAAATGTGCTTGTTGATCAGGTGGATTTAGGGCCTGAACACGTTATAAATGGTAGTTGTAAAACTGCCGCTCGTGGAGAATTCTCCAAGCTAGAGGAGCACTGATTCCTACCCTCGCAAACTCGTTTTCGGATTCTGCTCTACCCGTGCTAAAATTGCCTCCTTTGCCTCAGGGGTAAACCCCGCAGTCATGGGTCTATTTCTCAAATTAACTGGTATCGCGCAATTTTTGGTGAAGTCTTAAGAAAGTAAAGATCTAGCGATTGAATGAGCGTCAATATTCATGTATTAATCACTGAATATCAACTACGAACTGTATGTTTGACAGAGCCTATGACAACTACGATAAAGAAAGAGGGATAAGCGAAAAAAGCACAAATGCTACAAAACCTAAATCTTTAATGCCAGAATTCCTTCAGTGCTGTACTGATTCTTAAATGGTTAAACGGATCATTTAGTCTCGCTCACTGATAATCTGTTTGCTGATATACGGTCGAGATCTGTTTGATGCGATACACAGTCCATCATGGCTTGAGTGCTTGAAGATAATTTGATATCGTCAGCGTAGATAAGCACTTAGTAACGAGACTTATTGAATATTTCTGATTCTCACGCTAAAAAACCTAACCCCTGAAAGTTATTAAAATTAAGTAACTTATACTGGATGTTTTACACTTAAAGCGGTTTAGAACTGATTAAAACTCAAACTTTAAGCAATAATATGATCTACATTTAAAATCTAAAACTGCAATAACAGTTACTTACAGTTAAAGCTATTAAAACTAAAAGCAATGTAAGGGACTTCATCGTCGTAACTGAACTGTAATTATACTATCTACCCGCACCTTACCAGCTCAAAAACTAGATTGAATAATGACTTCTGTATTGCACACATTTAATTTTTGTATGGCAGTTGATTTTAATGTATGATTTTTAATTGCTTTTTGGAGAAGTTTCAAACAATGGGTTTTCTCCTTACAATAGTATGTAAAGTATGTAGGTATTAAAAATATCATTAGCCTACGCTTGAAATACATTTGCATAAGAAAAATGACGAAACACTTTTTCTTTGATTAGATGTAAGGTTATTATTTTTTTATGAGTGCTAGAAGATTAAACTATTCAATCTACAACTTTTATAGTTATATTCTTTATTCTCTGGAAGCAACGTGGTTTTTGAATTAAATAGCATTAGTTACGAGGGAAAGTCAGTAAGTAGGTCACAAAAAGCTACTATAAAAGTAATAAGAGAAATAGTTAGCCAAAAACAAGGTTTATTTTTCAACATAGTCGCCATCTACATTGATACACTTATCCCATCGCTTTATTAATGCCCCAATGCCTGCTGCATAAAAGTGTTTGGGCTGCCGTCTGAACCACGCCCGTATCTCTTGTTGAACATCATTATGACTCTCGAAATGTGTTCCGCCAAGATGCTTTTTTAGTGGATCAAACAGATGATAGTCGCTTGGGGCTAGGTCGGGACTGTAAGCCGGATGTTGAAGAAGTTCCCACCCTAATTTTTCAATTCTCGCCTGGGTCAACTGGGCCGAATGCGGCCTGATGTGATCGTGATGCAGCAATATTCCTCTCGTCAGTAGGCCTGGACGTTTTCGTCGAATTGCATCCAGAAGCAACAACAAAACTCTACAGTGTGATTCAGCAGTCACGTTCTCATTTCTATTCTGGAAATGGGCTAGGAGCACCTCCTTGAGAATCCCTAAACACGCTACATAACCTTACCAGTTGAGGGCACAACCTTGAATTTCTTTGTTGACGGTGAAGAAGGACGTTTTCATTGCATTGAAGCACGCTTTGTTTCGGGTTGGTAGTGGTGCACCCATGATTCATCACTAGAGCGGGCCAAGAGCGCCACGCGCCAGGTTCGCAATCAGGCTGCCGGGCGCATATATGTATGTAAACATAGGTAATTTAAATATGTAATTATTAGGACGAGGACCAAAACCACTGTCTATTACGTCGTGAAGACGCGCAAATATACACCTGCAGTTTGGGTGTTCGTTGATAAATAGGCGTTGTTCACAGTGGGCCACTACAAAAAAAGTTCATTCATCGACGGCTACGAACTAACAGCGCGCTTATTCATTTACGGATGACGCGCTCTATCTATCAACAAATGACGAGTCTGCAGATGTTACGCTTCAGCCACTTCGTGGCATACTAGAAACAAGCGTCGGTGTGCTCGCTTTAGTGATTATGCGTCTAACGTAACTATTAAAAATAAACGGCCATTACCTACGAAAGTTAATAAATTTCTTAGTGAATTTGTGATTTACACTACAATGGGAGTACAATTTTCTGTAAAGTTTGTAAAAGAAACTACTGTGCTGGAGCAAACGTGATTGTGAAAGACATATAAATAGCGCACACCACAGAAATAAAAGAAATGGTGTGTCACAACAACGTCAATTTCACTAGAATTGCTTAACGTTTATGGTATGTGGTCTACCACTTGTATACTTGATAAAAAAGCATTTCGAAAATTCTGGGGTATATACAATACCGGAGTGGATACTACCATCTCGGACAGCGTTACGGAGAGATATTCCACGAATACGAGGACATTGAAAATCGAATTAAAAGCCGAATTAAAAGATAAACAGCTGTGGCTATGTCTTGATGAGACGACAGATTGTAAAAATTCTATTTTGAATATAATAGTGCGTATTAGATCCTATTAAACCAAATTTTGCAATTCTATTAGCCAGCAGAAGATTAAAACAGTGTACTAGTAAAGCAATTACGGCCGTAGTTCTCGAAACGTTACAAAAAATTTCAAGTGTCAACCAGTCAACTGTTATTGTTCATGAGCGATGGTGCAACAATGTGTAGTGTAGGCCGTTCCCTTAAAGAAAAGTGAAGGACTTTTACATGTCATGTGTAAAGTCCATGCTTTACATCTTGTGGCATGCAAACTGTTCATTGAGAGTGTTACCCGGAGGTGGATGCATTAATAGCAAACACAAAAAAAGTGTTTCTCAAAAGTCCTAAGAGGACTAGGGCATTCCACAGGTTATGTCCTGGTATTCGAGAACCACCACAGCCCATTCTTACGCGTTGGGGAACGTGGTAAAAGCCGCTTTTTATTATAATGAACATTTTCAAGAAGTCAAATCCGTTATTTTGCAATTCGTCCCTGCCGAAGCTAGAGCTATTAAGATGAGCCAGAAGGATTTCTCGATATTTCTGTTGAAAACACATCTAAAGAATATTAGCAACAATTACAAAGCGTTAGTAGACGCGATAGAAAATTTGCAAAATTCTGGATTGTCGTTGGTAGAATCGGTAAGTCGTGGACGAAGTTAGTACATTGTTACACAGTACAAACGATGCAACAAGTGGACGAGTTTTAGCTAAGTTCGATAGTGTTTTAAAAAAAGAATCCGGACTACACGAGATTAAGACAAATGTGCGATGGGGCATCTGCAGATTCCTTGACTAAGTCTAAAGATTATTTTAATTACGCCTGTCTTACTTCGGTAGACGTGGAACGGTCGTTTTCGAAATATAAGAAAATTTTTTCGTCTCGGCGAACATCCTTCACCGAGGCAAATGTGGAAACTTATCTGGATGGTGCAACTTTTTAAACAAGCCTATCCGCATTATTAAGAATATTAGAATTTATTTTAAGTTATATCTTTATTTACAGTTACATTATTAAGTACAACAGAATAAAAAAGCGTTCAGTTTCTCAGTTATTTCCTTATTACATCCCATTTACAACGCATACCGTTTTCAATCAAATAAAAACACCTCAGCGTGTACATATATATATATATATATATATATATATATATATATATATATCCGCTCTAATTACTAAACATTATTATTATTGCGTCAGATTTTATTTTTTTACTCTTGTGTATTAATTTCGAAATATCACATATCTGCTGTGACTCACATATACGCTATTTACAATAAGCGGCCGTTGCGCCTGATTCCGATTCTGTTGGATGGCGCAATTTGGCCCGCTCTATTCATCACCAGTAACAATCCTGTTAAGCATATCCTCCCCTTCCTCTGCGTACCTAGAGAGGTGTTGCAAGGACAAGCCCATTGGAATCCTTCTGTGTTCCTCGGTCAGTTGTCTAGGAACCCACCGCGAGCAAACTTTTCGGAAATTCAAACGATCGTGCATCAGTTCGTATGCTAAACCACGGGAACACCCTATTGCAGTTGCTATGCTGTCTATTGTTACCCGCCTGTCAGTTCGAATCATCTCTTCCACCCTTCGAAGTGTTGCATCTGTCGCAATCTGAACGGGGCGAACACTTCGCTGACCGTCAACAACTTTTGAGCGCCCTTGTGAGAATTTCTCGACCCAGTTATATACGATTTAACGCGACAAACACTTTTCATAGTAAACAGGAGACATTTCCTTATGAATATCTTTGGCAGGGAGTCCTTTTGCCCAGAAAAAACGCACAACAGCACGTTGCTCTTCCACAGTACACTCTTCGAGCACGGTCGCTATTTCAACACTGCTTGCGTACGCGCACGTCAACTGTCACTTGATTATCATTAAGCTGGATAGTGCTGCCCCCCAATGACAGATACGGAAAATAGCTCTCTGCTATTTTCAGCTTTCCCACAACAGTTTGTGACTTATTTAATGACTTTCCCTCGTATTAGTTTTTACCGAGAAATAATAACCTTTAACAGAAGAAAAACTTGTGTATAGGGTTCACAACTTCGTAAATATAGATTTTGCAAGTACCAAAGATCTTGGGCTAACCCCAAATTCAGAATTTGTGTAACCAATGCTATTTTATCCTATCTCTACCACCTCGAAAGTTGTACCACATTTAAGGATCTTTTAGAATACGTGTGGATTATGTCCGTAGTACGTTCCATGATGACATTAACAGAAATGATAAAAGGCTCCATAACATAATCAATTAGACCATCTAATTAACATATTCTTTGTTCTTCTTTAATAACATATTCAACACATCTTTTCCCATTGACTTCAGTAACATTTTGATTTGCTTGCAAGAGGTGATCTCTAACTTCTACCAGCTTAAACGTTGTGTCCTTAGCTGTGTGACGAACCGCTGTTCATCACGATATCAAAGTATTTTTCATATAGAAAATTAATTGAAGTTATATTTTATTAGATCAATATTGTATATCTCCAAATGATTAATTTTATTTTATGCGATTAAACTTTTAGAAAACCGTAGAGGTTTCTTGTGAATAGCAATGTATAGTTGCATTATCGATGCATATGTTTGACTTGTTTTTGTGTAATTCAAAAGGGGTGCTACGTCACTCAGCGCTAGGATATTTAAGCCTCATTCTGCAGAAGTATTCTTATACCTTAACCCTGTCTCATTTGGCCTTGTTCTTGTTGTTGTCCTTGACAAAATTCACTCTCATATCGCTAATGGCGTATAGTGCTGTCCTTGGTGAGGAGTCTCGTTCGTAAGACTTCGTTTGACTTGTCTTGAATCATTCAAAAGGAGTGCTACGTCACTCACCGCTAGGGTATTTAAGCCAATGCAGAACCTCATTCTGCAGAAATATTCTCCTGTCCTTACCCTGTCCCATTTGTAATGCTAACGGCGTATAGCGCTGTCTTGGGCGAGTTTCACCCTTATATTGCTGACGGCGTATAGCGCTGTCCTGGGCAAGATTCACCCATACGAGGTTAGTTTAACATTAATCTAGCCTTCGATAGATGGCGTTACGTGAGAACGAATTGCTCTCGGTTTTGACATCTGCCATCCATCACATGACGTCTGTCAAAATTTCAAGCAAAAAACACAATTAGTTTCGTTTTAACTGTCGTCGAAAGCAAGCAACTTTTGTGTTTTTTGAAAATGGAAAAAGTCGAACATCGTTCAGTGATTAAGTACCTTCATTTGAAAGGAAAAAACAATGCTGAAATAAAAGCCGAACTGGATGCTGTTTATGGCGAGTCTGCACCGTCGTTAGCAATAGTGAAATTTTGGAAAGCTGAATTTGTTCGTGGTCGTAAGAGTGTGTTTGATGATGAACGTCCAAGGTGCGCCAAAAACTGTCACTACACTAGAAACCGCCAACAAAGTCCATGATATGATCATGGCAGACCGTTGAATCAAAGTGCGCGAGACAGCAGAAGCTCTAAACATGTCAACTGAGCGTGTATATAACATCATATACGAACATTTGAATATGAAAAAGCTATCCGCGCGATGGGTGCCGCGTTTGCTCACTGTCGACCAAAAACGCACACGTGTGATGGATTAGAATAAGCTTTTGGCAATGATAAAGCGCCATCCAAAGGATTTTTTTTCGAAAAATGCCCTGGTTTGGCGCGCAAAAAAGTTCTCTTTCATCAGGACAACAACACGTTCTACAGGCAAAATTGCACCAATTGGGCTACAAATTGATCGACCACCCACCATATTCGCCAGACCTAGCCCCCTGCGACTTTTTCCTGTTTCCAAACTTAAAAAAATGGCTTGGAGGACGCCGTTTTGCAACGAACGTTGAAGTCATGGCCGAAACTTCACACTATTTTGAGGAGCTCGAGCAAAATTACTTTTCGGAAGGTATAAAAAAGTTGGAAAACCGTCTTATCAAGTGTATTGAGGTAAAGGGAGACTATGTTGAAAAATAAATGAGAAAAAGAACAAAAATCGTGCGTTTTCTTACTTAGGCTAGATTAATGTCTACCCTCGTATATCGCTGACGGTGTATAGCGTTGCCGTTGGTGAGATATTCCTAGACTTATATCGCTGACGGCGTACAGCGTTGTCCTTGGCAAGATTCACTCTCATATTGCTGACGGCGTATAGTGCTGTCCTTGGTGAAGAGTTTTGTTTGTAAGACTACGTTAAAAAATCCTATTTCCGTATATTCTAGCCCATAAGACTGTAGATTCTCCGTTTTGAATTAAATTCATGTCTAACATCCCTGAGTTAGAAAATTAATTTTATTCCAAAGTTCAATTCATTTTCTGATTGAGATTTCCGATGGTTTGTAAATATTTAAATGAAGCAAAGTTTTCTTTTTCCGAAATTAGTTGTAACTTAGAATTTTATCTTATTTCATTTCCGAGAAAGATTTTGTTTATTTCTAAAATATATGTTTTAATATCCATATTCACGTTTTCTTTCCGACGATTCGGACTCTGGACACTAATCCTACCCAACAGTAGATTTTTAATGGACGGTAAGTTTACAAACAGCGCCATCTTCCGTACTCATTGAGTTTACAAGTAATAATTTTTCACATTTTGGAAATAATGCTCGAAAATTCCTCAGAACCGATTCACTAGTTCCAGCGAGAGAGAGAGAGAGCTGAAATTCGCCGCAGCAGTTACTTCATTCTTTATTTGAGCCTATATTAGTTCAGTATGAGTGGTACTACAATGGTATGTCAGCAATTTCAACACATTTTTACCGTTGTTATTGACAATTTCATTAGTTGGATGGTACCTGTACCTATCTTTGTTGGTACGAATCAAGAAAAGAAGCCTGAATGTCTTGCTTTCTTGATATTCTTTGGTAATTTTTCTGTTTTACGGTTATAGTATAAAAATGAAGGCAAAACCTAACCCAGAGTTTCACACTGGCAGCTCATTCTTTCAGCTTATTGAAGTAATTGTTCAAAGAAACCACCACCAATATCATGCTTCTATAATGGCACAATGGTTTTCATCAGCTAGAACATGATCGTTATGGAAGCTGATAATTTTTTGCAAAAGTAGCTTCGTCAGTAGGGCAAAGCTAAGATTCGATTTTCTGCAATTTCTATTAGTATAAGTCCATAAGAAGCTATCTACAATCATAGTTCGGATTTATAAAAGCCTATACTGTCCTCGTAAAATCCTCTAGCCTTTTTAAATCTGGCATTGGTTTTCAAGAATAGATATCGTATTTTAGCACCTTATTACTAGTTGAATCATTTTTTTTTTATTTTACAGGGTACTCAGTCACTTCTGGCCGTTTCTACAGCGACAAGGCGCTGTACTACGTAACAGGTGCCCCTAGAGCTTCTCTTAAAGGATCCGTCCTTATATTCACCTATAGAAACTCCTACATCGAGAAAAAAGAGATAAAAGAAGGGAAATACGTTGGTGAATATTTTGGTGCCTCTGTAACTGCGTCTGATATTAATGGTGATGGGTGGGATGATTTGATTGTTGGAGCTCCATACCGTAAAGGAGATTCGCCGGAGTCGAAATTCGATAGAGGTGCCATCTATTATTATCTTGGATCGAAGGTAAGTAAGAGAATGTATTAAATAACGTTCACATAAGGTAGTGCGAAATTAGTGTAACGCGTCAAACTTTAAAATTAATTTCAACGTTTATTTTTGAATTTGTATGTCATGATTATTGCAGAAACTGCTAATAAACATACCATGTAACGTTTCTGTGCAATTTCGGTTTCAAAAACCATTTTAATATCAACAGATAAATTTGGGTTGGGTTTTGGCACATTTAATCATTTTTTCAGTTTGGAAATTTTAATAATTTCACGCTACCCTACGTCAACGCACCCTCAAATTAATATACAACAAATAGCTTAATTCATCTCTTCTATTAGCAACGATAATTTTCATTTATTGTAGATAATTTTATTTGAATTATGGTTTATTTATTCAGGTTAGTCTTGAAGCTGATCTAGCCAATACAATTAGCGGCAAAACAGATGGTGGGCGATTCGGTGAAGCTGTAATGTCATTGGGTGATATTGATAAAGATGGATATGCTGGTAAGATTGTTACCTTTTCTATTGATTTTTATACAATTTTTATGTCAAAAGTCAATTTTTTAATAGACTTCGATATTTTCTGATATAAATAGAAAATATAAAAATTTTTGGTGTAATAGTCCTTCTGTGCCTCAACCTCCCCTAGATTAATTCCATCAACTATGTGTATTTGTTTCTTAAAGTTAGCTGGTTGGAATTGCCACATAGTTTAAATATTTTTATTATTTCGTATTTTCTTTTTAATAGACATTGCTGTTGCTGCACCATACGACAATGAAAATTCAGGAGTTGTGTACATCTTCAGAGGTAGTAGTCAATCTGGACTAATCAAAGAGCCTTCCCAAGTGATCAAGGGTAAAGATTTTATCCCTAATGTTAGAGGGTTTGGAATAAGTCTCTCCAAACCGGCTGATGTCGATGGAAACAGATATTCAGGTAAGATTTCAAACGTTCAAGAACTAAGCAGTGCGTCCCTTCAGTAATTCTAACGAAGGATATTACACCGGGGAACAGCAATTTCGTTGTCTTAAATCTGTGACTTGTTTGCAACTAACTTTTGGCCTCTGGATCCAAAAACAACCGCAGCTGTTGTCAATCACGTCAACTTTTTAAGCTACAGGATACCCTCAAAAGTCATAAAATTGTGCAAAAAAGGAAAATAAAATAAAACTTTCCAAATATACTGTTTATAAAGAATAATTTTATTCATGCAAAGGTTTAAAAGTTATTTCAAAATTAAATTGTGTTCATAAAATAGTTGTTTTTTTATCGAACGGTAA
>JAROYC020000010.1:29238697-29320252 GCA_029619255.2 Dynastes hyllus | reverse complement strand
ATTCTTCATTATTGTAAAAAAAATCTTTTTTTGATACATTTTAGTTACTTTTTTATAAATATCTTATTGTAAAATATTTAAATTGTTTTCAAAAATATAATAAATAAGCCGGGCACAATCGGTCTTCGCAACAAAATCGGATCAGCCACATGGGCCGCGGATTATAAATAGTGTGTGTGACTCACAGCCGACAGAAGTGATATTTTAAAATCAATAGCTTTTAATATACATACATTAGACTATGCTTAAAAATCTAAATAACCGTATCTGACAAAATCTAAGATCACACCCCTAATTCTATTTTTATATAGTTCATCGTTGACAGATTTATAGTTCATTACATTGTCGCCTTCGCCGACATCATCCAAGTTTGGTATTTCCTCGACTTCGCTCAGCATAAGATGTACCAATACGGTACTCATGTACAGTCCAAAGATGGATGCCCTCTTTAGTTCAAATTGTAAAGCTTCAAACGGAAAAAGTCCCTCCGGATCGCTACCCAAATCCACCAGATGCTGACATAGTGAGTGGTAGTACAGTTTAATCATGCTATCGTAGTATTTTTTGCGTAAGTTTTGGTCTGTGCATGTAAAAATGAAATAAGAGAGATCAAAGGCCGGGGAACCGAATCTGCAGAGTTGCCAATCCAATAGGCAGATCCTTGTTGGTCGGTCTGGATGATCAGAATTCTGAAAAGCGTAGAAATATAACAGATTAATGAGAACTGTTTCAAATTTACAAATTGATTTAAATTTAGTGTTTGTGTCAAATTTTAATTTACTGACTGCGCTTGTGTGTTATATTTAATCTGGGCAAACAGCGGTAACAGTCAGTGTAGTAAATATGTGGTGCGGAGTCGGCGATTATTTATTTCACGCGTCCACAGCGTCAGTACTAAATCGATGCTGTATGCGAGTAGTTCTGTGTATATGTAGCCTGTCGTAACTTATTTCGTAATTGTACGCTTATGTTTGCTTTAAAAATGTCGCAGTTGGGTACGTCGCGAAAACGACCAATGGCAGACACAGTTAAAAACTTTATAGTGGACATGCCGGACTTAATTTTTGATGGCGCTAAAATTCAACGTCTAGTTTGTAAAATCCCTTTAATGTGTTGGTCCAGAAGCCATTGTCAACGTCACATCGAAAGCAAACAGCATTCTTCTGCAAAAACTGGCATACGAGACCAAGAAAAATTTATATTTGATTTATGTGTTACTCTTATTTTATGTAATCTATCGTTTCGTTTACTAGACAAAGAAGCATTTGTCTCCTTCTGGAATAAATATGCGGACTGTAAATTACCTAGTCGGACATCGATACGAAATGTAGTGCCATTTGCTCGTGAACATATAGAAAAATGAATGAAAACGGAATTGAAAGATAAAAAACTGTGGTTGTGTGTGGACGAAACAACAGATCGTCAAAAACATTATGTGGTTAATGTAATGGTACGTACGATGGAACCATATCGACCGTCATCCTCCTTCTTACTTGTTTCCAAAAGAGTTATAAATTGTACTGCCGATGAGATTTTAAAGGTGGTGTTGAACTCATTGAACAAATTCAACTAAGCAACTTTTAATGTTTATGAGTGATGGTGCCGCAAACATGCGTTCTTTAGGCCGATCTCTTAAAGTACATAGTGGTAACTTCTTACATGCAACGTGTAAAATCCATACTCTAAATCTTGAGGCACAAATGATTCTTACATGTTTCCACTAGTAAATGCATTGATTGCTAGTACAAAAGCAGTGTTTCCTAAACTCCCCGAAACGTACCCGACTATTTCACAAACTGTGTCTTGATTTACCTGAATCACCACAGCCGATTGTTACACGTTGGGGAACATGTTTGCAGGCTGCGTTTTACTACAACAAATATTTTGATCAAGTAAGGAAGGTAGTTTTAAAATTCAATCCGACAGAAGCTGCAGCAATCAATAAAAGCCAGGAAATATTTCAAGATACTCAGGTTAAAAGAGATTTACAAACTATTCACGACAATTACTTCGGACTAGCGAAGGGAATAGAAAAATTACAAAATGTTTCGATGTCGCTAGTGGATCCTGTTCAAATTGTGTATGATGTTCACGCACAGTTATACGCTGTAGAAGGCGAAACAAATTGGTGTGTAATACGAAAATTTGAAAGTGTTTTAGAGAAAGACTCCGATTTTCTTGTACGAAGACAAATTTGTGAAGGTGTGTGTGAAGATGCATTAAGTTGTTTCAAAGATTATTTTAAATATGTAAACATAACATCGCTAGATGTCGAACGGTCATTTTCGGCATTAAAAAACATTTATTCCGCACGTCGTACTCACTTGACTGAAACAGTTGGGGAAACATATCTAATGATTCAAATATTTAACAGATGTTACCGAGTTTGTGATTTCACGGAAGACTTTTAAGACAGTAAGTGTTTCCAGCACGTTTTATAATTTATTTCTTACCTTCTATTTTATATGTAAGCTTTTATGCGCTCGCCACGCCTCTGGCTGTTACCGCATATTTAGAATTTTATTTCAAGTCTCCGTCTTTTAACTTAATGGTATAGGCAGCAGGCTTACCACCTGTCCTCGTTTCGCGAAGATTGTCCTTGTTTACATATTTTGTTCTCTTGTCCTCATCTAACAACAAAAATCCTCGCAAGACAAGCTTTTCAATCTTCTATTGATAAATAAATAGTAAATCTTGCATAATTCATCAAAATTATTGGTAACATAAAGCAAATTTAATAACAACTTTTTCAGATTTTGTTAGTTATTTACATTTGACATTAACCGAAGTTTGTCCTCTTCGAACACGTAGAAAAGGTGGCAACTCTAAAAGGTACCTATCCTTTGAAATATTTTTTAGGGAAATCTCTAAAATATTCAAACAAATATTTTCGAACACCTTTACCCTCCCTTTAGGGTTAAACCCAAAAAAGGTTTGAAGAACTATATTAAAACTTCAACCGCCTTTTCCATTTTAAGAAAAATATTTTAAAAAAGGAAACCCCCCCCACTTTTGCCGTTTAGTCTAGAAAGCAAGTTAAAATAAGGAGAAAAGACGGAAAAAGGTCTATCACCACGAACCGAGACATGTGGTCATCCCACCCTAATAAAAATCGAGTGAGACAACGATTATGTCCTTTCTGTTAGTCAAATTTGTGTTCTTCCCGTCTCTACCCTTAAAAACTAAAGTTGCATGCGGAATGTACGAGAGGATCGACGTATCTGTTATAGCACAACCATAAATCAAATGACCGTTTAGCGTAATAAATCGAAAAGACATGAAAAGTGTAAAGGTCCCTTTTCTTTATTGATTAGGTTTGGATTCTTATTTATGTAAATAGTCTCCTAGGCGTCCACGCGGCTTACGCGGCGAACTCACGTTTTTAATTAATTTTAGGTTTTCTAATTCAATATTATGCCCGGTATCGTTTGTGTGTTGTGCGACACTTGACGCTTCTATCTTCCCGTACCTATAACACCTAATGTGTTCGTTAAATCTAGTACCTATCGCTCGTTTCGTTTAACCAATCTAGGCTTTGTCACATCACCACATGCAATTTTGTAAATTCTCGACCTTTCTCTCATTTCAGGTTTATCTTTTGAATTGCCAAGAAGGTTTTTGAGTGTATTTGTACGTAGTCAGAATCAATTTTGACCTTTATTGTTTTGAAATGGACAAAATTGAATTAACTCTAGTATCATTTGATAAGAGAAAAAAACGTCAAAATATGTTTTGAATTAAAAAGTACTTATATCATTAAATTAGATTAAATAAAGTGCTGATATAATTGTTAACTCACTTTTTTTATTGATATGGTATTACTTGACTTATTTATATCTTGTTACACATATACTTTTTTAAAGTGTTTAGAAACTTATTATGAGGGTAGTCTGAAAAGTTTCAAACCTCAACATGAAGATGGCGTTATTAGTCAAAAATGTTCTGGCAATACAAACTAGCATGCGTTGACAGATACTTTTGAAAATTTCAGCTATGTAGGACTTTGAGTTGCTGTTTAACAGTCGTTTGTGACAGTCGATGTTACTGTTTCTGAAAAAAGGGAAAAAAATCGAATATCGAACCTTCAATAAATTCTTGCATTTGAAAGGCAATACGCCTACGCCTACCTAAGACGGACGCTGTTTACGGGGATTCTGCAACATCGTTTGTCACAGTGAAATTTTAGGTGGCTGAATTTAAACGTGGTCGTACCAATTTGGTTGGCGATGAACGTTCGGGACGGCCAAAAACTGCAATCATTATCGATAACATCGGAAAACTTCACCAGGTGGTGTTAGACGATCGTCGAATTAAGGTTAGAGAGATAGCGGAGGCTGTGGGCCTTTCAAAGGAACGTGTTTGTTATATGTTAATTGAAGATTTGGGCGTGGGAGTGCCGCGCTTGCTCACTCAAGACCAAAAACGCATTCGAATGAACATTTCGAAAGCGCTCTTGAAGCAGTTTAAGCCAAATAAGTTTTGGCGTCAATTAATAATTGTAAATGAAACTTGAATACAGCAGTACATTTCTGAAGCCAAGGCACAATCGAAGCAATGGACTGCGAAGGGTGAATCGGCTCCAAAAAGGGCGAATACTGTTCCATCGGCCAAGAAAGTGATGGCGACTGTTTTTTGGGATAGACTATCTTGAAAACGGAAAAACAATAACGAGGATATCATTACTTGGCAAAAATTCATGAACTAGGGCTTCAAATTGAAAGGCCACTCACTTTATTCACCAGCGACTCTACGAGTTTCTGGATTCTCTCCCAGAATGTAGTCCGCCAACCACACCACATGAGCCTCCTCAAGTCTAAATAACGTTTCTTAATCTGATTCACGAGGCGTACGTCTTGATTTATAATAATTTCTTATACGTAAATGCACCACATTAGACATAACAAACACAACACTGTAACAACTTATACAAACTCTTCCAGACCTTAACACAACAAAACTAACTTTAGTACACCTAAAAATACACAAACTTCACCACACAGGCTGTATGCTAGTTGGTCTAACTAGTAAACTAGTAGAAAATGAGATTCTCGCGAAGAAGTTGCTACGCATAGATGCATTTTTTAGACGCAAATCCTTTAGTTTATAATGTTTCTTTTTATAAATGCCATTTACTTTCAGGCAAACCCTATCGCCCCGAAGTAAAACCTTTTCCTTTACTTTTTTATGCATATAACATGAAGCAATTGCATCATTTTTTAAAAGCAAAAGATAATGCTTCTTTTTATAAATATTGCCCATATTCACATGATTTATCTTCTAACGACTTTTTTTTATTTCCAAATGCGCAGACGGCGATTTTTATCACCTCAAGACTTCAAAAACCATGTTTTGGAGATACCACCTTTAGAGTGGAAAAAATGTTTCGAGGATTGGTTAAAACCATGAAAAATTTAAGGGAATTTTAATGGCAAATATTTTGAAAAACAACGAAACGATTTTTACCAAAATTTCTTTCTTTCATTATTATTGTAAAAATTTTAAAGGTATATCCCGTATGAGGTGCTTTGGTGAAAGACTTTGATATTATTTAACACTGAATTTATGAAATTTTGAAAAAGATATGTTATTAAGAACAAAAATAAATATGGTTATATTTTAATTCTACGACTCCCTTAACCCAGCATCAGATAGGTCGAATTTTGTCACTAGTTGGAACAGGTGGGGTGTGGTAAACCCGATTTCCGCGTACGCCCTTTATTAATGTATGATGGAACTATGGACTAAATGCAAGAATTTCATGTTTCAAAAAGGTTGTTTTATTTAGTAGGTGCAATACATTTTTTCAAAATGTACATTTAATATATATCCCAAAACGAAATTGTGCAAAACCTGGTTTTATATGTAAAAAATACACGACTTTATTGTTAATTTGAACAAAAAACTTTTGCAACATTAATGTCAATAACAATGAGACAGAATTATTGTCTACATTCTAAGCTTTTAAAAGAAAAAAACCAAATGCAGATCGGTAAAAACGCAAAGAAGTTATTGTGTATTGAACTCTGCACAATCTCTGCAGTATGTTAGTGCATGTTCAAGACCAGAATAGAAGCAGTAGTAACAAACCCCTTATGATATGGGTAGTGATACAACAACTTCCCGGATCTCCTATGGCCAAAACCCTTTTAAAGTTTTCTTTTAATTGGGAAGAATGGAGGGATGGAGAGGGGAAAAAAACCAAGAACATAGTCTGGTACACAGATGGGTCCAAAACGGGCACTACATCTGGCGTTGGTGTATATGAGGAAAACCAGGGGTTAAAAATATGTGTGTATCACTTGGGCGATACACCACGGTTTTTAAACAGAAATATATGCTATACAAACCTGGGGTGGGAGAGTCTGGTCGGCACCCGGGGGGAGACGATGTGCATTTCCTGACAGTCAGGCAGCCTTAAAGGCACTAGCATCTTATCCCTAACCTCCAAACTAGTATGGGAATTTCCTGCAAACCCTAATTGGGTCTGTCTAAACACAACAAGGTCACACTGGTGTGGGTGCCAAGGGGACAAAGGGCAAGCGGGCAATGAAATTGCAGACCAGCTCGCGAGGGAAAAGGGTTTAAAAATGAATTTATATAGGCCCTGAACCGGGGCTAGGCATTACCCAAAAGTGCAGTGCGTGGTGCAATTAATGAGTGGATTATAACACAACACCAATTTAAAATGGAAACATGCAGCTGGACAGAAGCACAGCAAACGGATGATGGGAAGACCGTCACAACATCTGACTGCTGACCTGCTTGAATTAAACAAGATACAGCTTAAAAGCAGCAACATGTCTATTAACAGGACATGGCTGTTTGAGAGGGCCCCTTGCATAAGATGGGGATCTACAAAAAATGAGCCCTTATTGGGCTTTGCAATAAGGGGGGAGGAAACAGCCCCCCATATTATTTTCGAATTTCGCGTTAGCTCAACGCAATTCGCTAAAGGAACACAATTAAACTACCAATGGAGAAAGATTTACTACATAGGCTCTTTAAAACCCGATTGGGGGAACTAACCTGTTTAAGTAAAACAAAACCGAAGCAGGAATAATACAATAAGCTATTAAGCTTCAGTGTTAGGGATGTAAAGACCAGCCCTGCTCTGGTAGAAAATCAATCAATCAATCAATCAAGCATGTTCAAGACAAATAAACTTGTCATATGCTTCACATACGTATCTCGTTTTGCTACCCTTAGCACAGGGACATTCGAAGCACCTTCCTTGCTGATTTGGTTTTCTCTTCTTTGGACTTGGCTCTATACTTTCACCTAAAACTTTTCTAATACTGCCTCGTAAATCGCGTGTCAGTCTTGGATTGGACATCCTATTCGTTTGATGCCCCTTTATTAATTGCAGGCCTAAGTTTTTAAGAAAAATTCTTCTTGCGATCTTTAGACCGTTGTTGTTCTCTCGATATATAATTTGACTATTAATCCCAGCAGTATTTAATAAAGAGAAAAAAACTGTAAGCGGAGACTATTGCGTGCAACGTAATAAGAAGCAGATAGTTCATCGACCACATCAACGCCACATTTAGTTAAATTATAAAAAGAAATGATTTCAGGTAGCTTCTTTTCGGAATCATCAACTGCATTATCGTGGTGAAGTGACGAGAATAGAAGAACTACCTTTCCTTTCTTGGGTACGTAAGAAACAATTGTGTATCCTTCTTGAAAAACCAAAGATGCTGGAATATTGTTCCCTATCTTTAACTCTCAGAAATTCAGCAGGTAAGTCCGTTTTTCCGGTTTTTTCTTTCTAATGGTACCAACTGCCCCGTAAGTTTTGAGCGTCTCGGAGTTGTACCAAAAGACTATGACTAGTATACCAATTGTCAAATGTGATGTTACGCTTTGTACCCGACACTGGAACAAGAAGGCGACTTACTATATCTTTCGGACTATTGCTAAGGCGAAAGGGAAAGGGGAAGTTGTTGTCCTACATATACTTGCATATTCAAAACATAGTAGGTGTCATATTTTATATTCGGCATATATTGGCGAAAGGAACATCTACCTCTAAATGACTCCAATTTTTCATCGATAGTCAGATACTGAGAAGGCGTATAAACGTTTTGGCAGTTATCGACAAATTTCTCAAAAACCCCTTTTTGTGGGGCTAGTTTATCTAGCAGAAACCCTTTTGCTGGCGATTGTTTTTATAGTCAAATCGCAGACACGACACTAAGGGAAAATGGGTCTTTGGCCCATTGTGGAGCAAAAAATTTCCCTAACCCAGTACCATCAGTATTCTATAGGTGCATAAATGACGATGATTGTTTTTGAATACCCTGCAAAATCAAAAGACCGAATACGGCTTTCACTTCTGGAACATTAGTTTTAAGAAGGAAAATTCTTTCCTTTTTCTTTTTTTTCTTTAAATTCTTTGATTGGTGTTTCAACAATGTCAGCAATCATCTGTTCAATGAATAACAGAAAACATTCTGAAATCTTCGCATTTCTTGCACGCATCCCGTACCCCTGGTAAATGCGTAATAATATTTTCCGCTCTAGTTCTAACATTTCTATTGCTCATTTCTTTAGACCATTTCATTCCATTTTTCCCTCGAAAAAAAACTTTCACTTTGCTCCGTTTCGCGTCTTGTGCGTCATCTTTTTTCCGAGATCTTCTCTCTTCCCTTCTTCATTTTCTCCATCTTTTTTCCTAGTCGGGATAGTTATTTGTACACTTACATTATCTACTTCTCCATCATCTTCTGAATCTTTTTCCCATCTATCAATTCATCCTCACTTTCTAATTTTTCCCCAAAAAAGAGCCAAGAGACGCGCTTGCTCTTTTTCGTATTCGGGCCCTTATTCCTACATGCCCAATTAAATTAATCAAGCAATAAATAACTTCAAAAAAAGCAGCCACAAAATGCCTCTAACAACAAAAATTGTTAAATCTCGAACTTTTCTAAAATGCGATTATATTTTGCGTCATGTATAGTCAATGGCTTTTATGCCTCCGTCCATAATTTTGGGAAATCCAATAATATTTAAAGATCTATTTTGTAATTGGTCTATTGCGTCAGCTAATCCTTTATAGTAGCTACGAATATTTTTTTTAAAACTGTTTCAACGGAAATATCTTGAAATTTCGACTGGCTCTCCTTAAAAACTGCAGCTTCGACAGGTTGAATTGGCCCAAAAGTTTTTACTATTTTGAAATGTTCAGCATAATAAAAAGCTGCCTGCAACCATGTTCCCCAACGTGGAAAAACTGGGTCCGATGGTTGACGAATACCAGGACACTCTGTGTGAAATGATCGTAGGCGTCTAGGAGATTTCGAAAATACTTTTTTTGTGCTTGCTATTAATGCATCTACCTCGGGAGAGCTTTATCGAATGGTTTCTGCCACAAGATGTAAAGCATGCACTTTACACGTAACATGTAAACACTTGCAACCATGTTCAAAAAGAGAACGGCCTACCGAACGCATTATCCCTGCGCCATCGCTCATAAACATCAACACTTTATCTTTTGAAATTTAAAATTTTTCTAACGTACTAAGTACAACCTTCGTAATTGCTGCAGCAGTACACTCTTGTAGTCTTTGGTTAGCTAGTAACAGTGGTAATGTAGGTTTACTAGGGTCTAGTATGCGTACTATAATATTTACAGTTGATTTTTTTTTACAGTCTGTTGTCTCGTCAACACATAACCAAAGAAACTGTTTTTTCAATATGCGTTTCATTTTCTTTTCCACGTCATCGCGTACAAATGCAACATGCTTACGTGCCGTTTTCTCTGTTGGCAACCGCAGCTCGGGATTGTATTTGTCCCAAAAGTCCTTAAACGGTTGTTTATCGAGTAAGCCTAATGGCAAATTATAGTTTATCAACATAAGAATTACATTAAAAAAAATGCACTTCTCGGTGGCATGCCCAATTTTCGTTTTCTATGCTGTGCGGAATTTACGTGTCTTGTACAGTTCCACTTCCGATTTGACGTCAAATGTTTTTTGCACACTTTACAAACTATCTTACTCCCGTTGTAAAACAAATCGGGAAAGTCAGAAATAAGCTTATTTACTATGTCTTGAAAGGGTCGTTTTTTAGTCTTCGACATGTTCACTAAAAACTATAATTAATAACTACGTCTGTATCAATAAAATCAACACGCCCTATCCGCTATCCAATGCTAAACTGAACTGAATGATGATAATTTGTCGTGACGTATCATAATCGACCAGCCCTCCCCGCCCACGTAAGCATAGTCACACGGCCACTGCGATTGCTCTCCAGTTACCGGGCTCTACTTATAAGGAGACAATGTTGAGAAATAAAACTGAATTTGATGAAAAAATATTTGTTTCTGTGTTAGGTTGAAAACTTTTCAGACTATCCTCGTATTAAATACAAAGTTAATCATATCTACATGACTTTCATATTATATGAATGTAATTCGAGTAATCTCAGCCTTTGAGTAATCTTGGTTGCATACCAAATTCGAATTTTTTGGAAATTATTCTTGTATCAGCAACCAAATAAGTTCGTGCGGTCTTTGATGGTAAAATAAACATTTATTAAGAAACAATAATACACAGTTTTTCATCGAAGTAATTGTCATCACAGTCAATAACCTTTTGCCTACGTGACACCAATTTTATGCCGGTATTGTAGAACTCTATGGATTTTGAATCAAAAAATTGATGGACTGCATTTATTACATCAAGTGGAGTTTGGCACTCCCTGTGCCTCATACAGTTGTCAAGAGACAAAAAAGATGATAATCATTTGGCGAAATGTCAGGAGAATAAGGAGGGTGTGGTAATGTTTTCAAGTCAGAAATTTTTTCCTGAGTTACTCTTGCAGTATGAGGTCTGGCGTTGTCCTGTAACAACAGCGCTTTTTCTCGATTGATCAAAGCTGCTTCTGGATGAATGTTGCTTGTACTCGCTGAAGGTGTTCCCAACACAAGTTAGCAGTGATGGTTTGACCCGTTTACAAAAACTCATAATAGACAATTCCGTATCGAAAGTTGCGCTCACGCTGGGTACCGAAAATGTTAACTGAGGTGCACAAAACCAAACGTGTAGCCAGTGCGTTGACTTTTCTTCAGCGGTACAGTGAGGGGGGTGATGATTTTTTAAGCCAAATTGTCACAGGTGACGAAACGTGGGTGGCTCACGTTACACCGGAATCGAAGCAGCAATCCATGGAATGGCGGCATTCAACATCACCCAAGAAAGTGATGTTCAAGCAAACAATTTCAACCCGGAAAATCATCTGTACTGTGTTTTGGGACAGAAAGGGGGTGTTGCATGTTGATTTTTTGCCTCGCGGTGACACAAATGCTACGACGTATTGTGAGACCTTAAAAAAACTGCGCCGTGCAATCCAAAACAAACGGTGAAGCATGTTGAGTAAGGGGATCGTTTCGCTTCACGACAATGCCCGTCCACACGCAGCTTCTTGAACTCAAAATCTCATCGCATCTTTTCACTGGGAACAACTTGATTACCTCCATACAGTCCCGATCTTGCGCCCAGTGACTACCACTTGTTCCTGCATTTGAAGAAGCATCTGGGTGGTCAGGGCTACGACGACGATAATGAGGTCAGAACGGGTTGTTAAATCAGGCGGCAGACTGCTACGACGATTGTAAGGATTGTAGATACGATAACCATACTGGAATTGTAAAGTAGAATAGTCAGCCGGTAAAAAAATTGTTAATTTACGTTTTTATTGGAAAAGGTGAATTAAGATCCTTTATGAAAATTCCCTTTAATGTAAATTAGAAACACCGGTTTAAGGCCAAGTCAAGCAGTATGGCATCCTTGCAGTTATGTACTAAAGCTATTGAAAGGATCATACATAGGACTGGAATGTTATAATGTTTAAATTGGGATCAATACAAAATGTATAGAAATTGTTAGACTTAAATAATGGTAATTTTATAAATTTTTAGTTTTTTTGTAATAATATCGAATATGTATAAAATGTAATATTTGAAATATTTAATTCAAGATTTAAAATTGTGTGAGATTTGTAAAGTAGCCTCAAGCTATAACAAAGTTGTTAAATGAGTGACCAATTTTTTATTTTTAAGGATAACTTTTAATTTTTTAAATATTGTTTTTTTTTGTTACAATTTGAGGTACTCCACGTAATATAAAATATTAGGATTTCCTTGTTTTTGTTTTATTTGAAAACGGTACTTACTTTAAACACACGCCTCGTATATGGCATGATATATGGCATGATCGTTTACTTCTTATTTTGTTTATATAAAAAGTAAGTTTTAGCGTCAAACATAAAATAGCCGTTTTATAATATTAACTGCATAATGTAAAAAGCTACTTGTGTGCTAGTTGTTGATAGAAGCCCTGTATATGTATAACACGAAGATATTTCAGAATTTATTGCAGGTCAAGAATATTCCAAATTGACAGTTATTGTATAATTCCGTTCGTCAATAATCTGGTAATTGCAATCGCACCCATTTCAAATAAGTTTATTTTGGACAATATGGGCAAAGAAAATCTAAGATTTGAAATACTTAATAAAACAAGCTGGAGAATGTGTTCGATCCCCGTTTTTCTGACAAACGGATTTATAACTTGAGACCAGTAATAAAGAATGGTAATCGGTAACGAAAATAAACAATTAAACATAGAAATCAACAATGAAAAGATAGAACAAGTAACAGCGTACAAATACCTAGATGTGAAATTAGAGGGAAGCTCAGAGGAAGAGGTCAATGAAAGAATAATGAATGCATCACGAATGTATGTACCATAGCCTAAACAGACCTTTTATTGGCAAGAAAAGAATAAGTAACAAAACAAAAATGTTGGTTTATGAAACTATTTTTAGACCAATCCTAACTTACGGCAGCAAAAGCTGGGTATTGAACCAATTAAATTACAAGCAAAGTAAACACCATGGACATGAAATATTTAAGAAAAGTTAAAGGAATTACAAGGCAAGACAGGTTAAGAAATAGCACAGTAAGAGAAGAACTACACGTAAACGATATCCTAAGAAAGAATAAACTGAAGTGGTTTGGATATACATGTAGAATGAAAGGCAACAGACAGGTAAAACGCATACAGGAAGCAAAGCTATCAAATAAAAGAGGACGAGGTAGACTGAAGAAGACATGGAACGAAATTTTCTGAAAAAAGAATGTAACATGGATGGAAACAGAGAAGAAGGCGAAAAACAAAAGAGAATGGTCTAGATTTCTGCAGGATGCAGTATAATAGAATTCTGAAATGTAAATTATACCTTACACCATTTTGTAGAAAGGTTTAGATTATATATATAATAAAGAATAACTCTTTTCGGAAAATCAAAAATATAAATCTTTCAGTTTTAGTTTCTAAAATAAAAAACTTCAATCCATTTGTTAGTTCGATAATATCTTCAATTCCAATAAGTGAAAAATGAATTTCCTTGGAAAAAAAACAAAATCACTTATTATTCTGCTATAATCTTTAATTTTTAGAAAATGGAGTGTAAACCTGTGTTAACAGCCACCTGTTTAAAGCGGCCACCTGAGGTAACGGACGGTTTCAAAGTTCCCCGAATCGACTATGAGAAAATTCCCATATACGAAAACCCGTTATTTACGACCACCCTCATAAAACGACCTCGGCCAAATAAACCCAAATTTTTACAGCCTATCTTCATAGAAATTTACCTGGCGATATCGGCCGGACTATTTCTTGATGGAAATATGTACCCAATATTATTTCGTATTTGTGCGATGAATGCGATCTCAGTCCCGAACACGCCTCGACAGCAAATTGCCGGCGCAATACGTGCACGTTTATGTTTGATCAAACAGAGATCGCCTTCATTTCTACAAGTTTACATATAATGTGGTCTTTCAGTTACTTGCGGTTAGTTTAAAATTCTCTCCGTATTCGAAAGGTTCTTTCGGATACTTGATTAGTATAAAGTTGTCTCCCTATTCGAAAGCTTCTTAATTAAGTATGTCGCTAAAAAGAAAACGTTTGTCGCTAAAAGACAAAATAAATATAATCGCGGAAAGTGAAAAGTATGCGTTAAGTTCGCGAAAGTTGGCCGAAAATATGAGGTTGGAAAAACAAATTAACGATATTATGAAAAATAATGGTTGAGGAAGGTGGTAACTTGGAGCAAAAACGAAAATTTCCGCAGTCGGAAGGATTGGCGGTGGATCAAGTCGTCTACAATTGGTTTTGTAAAGCCAGAAATAAAGCAATTCCAATATCTGGGCCGCTACTTAAACAAAAAGCACTGGAGACAGTAAGCAGTTTAAAGATGGAAAATTTCGCAGCATCTAATGGATGGTTGGAAAGTTTCTGCCGGCGACACAGTATAACTTTTGTATCAATGTGCGGTGGGTCCGCAGAGGTTAATTTGGACGATATAGAGGACTGGAAAACCAAGTTACCGTTGATTTTAAGAAATTATTCTCCTTGAGATGTCTTTAATGCCGACGAAATGGTTTTATTACCGTGCCATCCAAAAAAGCTTTGCATTAAAAATGAGAATTGTGCAGGAAAAAAGGCACCAAAACAACGTTTGACTATTTTACTATGTGCGAATAGGGAAAGGTGATAACGAGGATCCATTAAAAATTTGGGAAAAAGAAAAAACCCCCTTGTTTTAAGGGTAATCATGTTGACAAATTACCCTTAGAATGGGTTCTAAAAAAAAAACATGGATGACAACGGAAATTATGACAAGATGGCTGCCTAAATTTGACAATAAAATAAAAAAAAAATAGAAAAGTGCTTCTTTTCTTGATAACGCCACGTCACATTCAAAATTTCCCAAAAAAAAATGTTAAACCAATCTTCCTGCCGCCAAACACCACTTCGCATTGTCAGCTCTTGAATCAAGGAATAATTCAGAATTTCAAATTGATTTACCGAAATTTTTTTGTTTAAAAGGTTGCTAACGTTTATTTACAGTGAATGTGATTTTGAAAACTCTGAGAAAAACATAAATTTAGCCAATGCACTTATATGGATTACAGCTGTTTGGGAAAAAGGATCTCCCCCAAGTTAAAAAATGTTTTTCCCAAAGGGCCCGGGTTCTCTGATGTTATCCAAGAAAATACAATGTTTGATGGGAAAACGAAATACCCCCCCCAACTCTTTTCCACAGTCCGTAACGAAATTGTATTTAGATGGATATGCTTCGTTTATAGTCATGTGCCTAAAGAGCCCTAACTTCAATATTATAGAAATTGTTGAAGAATTGTCCAATAATGATGAAGAACATAACTCTGATAATAGATGTGGACGAATGTGAAACCCAAAAACACTTTATCTAGTATGAGCGAAGTGTGTGCAAAATTAAAAAGAGGAATTAAATTTTTTTGTACAATAACAATGGTGAAATTTTTATGGATGTTTCTCGAATTTTGCTTTGAGTTGAGTTCTATGAAATCCGTTATTGAACTTTTACTGGTGTCAAAGATGCAAAAAATGTCATCGACGTATCTGATCCAAACCCGTGGGAAATAGATCGAAGTATTCTTCGGGTCGGTTTCAAATTTCAGATCGGTTTCAGATTTACCCATAAAGAGCCATAAACGGGAATAAGCTGTTACCCATTGCAGTTCCTTCTGTTTGTTGATAAAGTGTTATTAATTTGGAAAAAATTTCGTTTCATACAAAGTCTTGTCAAAGAAATTAAGTTAGCAATTTCTTCTCTATCCTTTTTTTTATCTAACAAAAGCTTTTCTGAATATTCTAAAGTTAAATCAACCGGAACACTAGGAAACAGTGAACTTACGTCAAACGACACTACAATTCCTTTGTCAGTAAGCTCAATGCCTTCAATTTTTTAATGAACGCCTAATAATTTTTAATAGAAATCGGGAAACGTAGGGGTAACTGGTTAAATTTTGTCAGATAACCTTTTGGGAAAGTAAGTTTTTGGAACTGTTAATGTTCGACACAGTGGGTTTAATATTCTTTCCGAGCTTATGTATTTTAGGTAAACCATAATTCTGCAGTATGTGTTTGGTACCGTTGCGAAATCTGAAATTATCACTAATGACACCCTTTACATTCTAACATGGTTTTTTTTGGTTTCTGTGATCATTTTAGACAAAGAATTGTTTGATAATTTTAAATAAGAGCTTTGTGACAAAGTGGTGTTGACTCGATTAAAATAATCTTCTTTGTATAAGATGGCTACAGTATTACCTTTGTCGGATTTTAAATAAAAACAATTTTTGGTTTTTAATCTTCTAGCAATGATTTGATCTTTTCGTATAACGTCAGGTGCATTTTTTTGCATATTTTCCAAAATTTGTTTTTGGGTAAGTTTTTAATACCCGAAAGAGAAAAGATTGTGGTAAGGGTTTTAGTAAGTAGTGTTTTTCCCATGTTCGAGATTGATTAAGAAATTTACGTTTTTATCGAACCGGGAAATTAAAATTTGGGATGAAATTTTAATAAACCCATCGATTTGACGATGTTTCACTGAGTCCAAACTGACCATTTTTTTTTGAGCAAATGAAAAAAAGTATTTAAAAAAAATCATTTTAAAAAAGTGCTATTTCTGTTATATTCGAAATGCTTTTCAGCCAAATGTATTGAGGGTTTCTTTATTATAGACACCCTGTCGTCCATGCCTACCGAATTGGCAATATACATTATCAAAGTTACGAAAATTGGGAAGCATTGGAGTTTATAAATTTGCAGGTTGCTGAAGGTTATCAGGGTGAAGACGTTGCTGGTCTATATGGGTAGAGTAGGGGAAGTGAAATTTTAATGTTTAGCTAAACCGATAGATTTCCTAATTAGTTTGCACATTAGCTCTGGCATATAAACCCTAAAAGCTAAAGAATTTAAAGAAAACACAATTGAACCATGTTTTAAAAAAAGTTTAAAAAATATGTTTTTTCCTAGAACATGTTGTAATAAAAAACAGATATGTATCTATAATATGTATTTTAATATTATCTATAATATGTATGTACTAGTCTATTTTTATTAAAACATTAAAATAGCTTTAGTTTTTCATATAGATATGTGTATTTATATAATATTTGCTTCAATTAAAAAAATAAAGAAAAAATTTTAAAAAAATCAATTATTTTTTTTATTTGTAAGACAAAAAACCCAAATTACGACCCCTTATATAACGGCCAATACTGTATTTTTTTTGGGTGGGTTATTGAAGGGATTTTTACTTGAAAACCCAAAAGTCAGTTAAATCAAGATTACGCAAACTCTCAATAAAATTTCAAATTTAATTGATTATTTTACGACATAATTATACATGTTATCGATAGTTTCCTACTTGTTTAAAAAATTAGAAATAATTGTTATTGATGGATAGAGGGCCAAGAGCGCCACGCGCCAGGTTTCCCAATCAGGGCCGGGCGCATATTTTAAAACATAGGTAATTTAAATATGTAATTATTAGGACGAGGACCAAAACCACTGTCTATTACGTGGGAAGACGCAAATATACACCGAGTTTGGGGCGTTGAAAAAGGGGCGTTGTTCAAGTGGGCCACTAAAAAAAAGTTCATTCACGACGGCTACGAACAACAGCCCCTTATTCATTTACGGATGACGCTCATTCATCAACAAATGACGAGTCTGCAGATGACGTGGGCCATTTTCGTGGCATCCCGAAAAAAGCGTCGGTGTGCTCGCTTTAGTGATTATTCTAACGTAACTTTTAAAAAATAAACGGCCATTACCTAAAAGAAAAAATTTTCTTAGTGAATTTGTGGATTTACATACAATGGAGTAAAATTTTTCGTAAAGTTTGTAAAAAGAAAAATAGTTGGAGAAAAATGATTGTGAAAGACATATAAATAGCGCACACCACAGAAATAAAAGAAATGGTGTGTCACAACAACGTCAATTTAAATTAGAATTGCTTTATCTTTTTGGTATGTTTCTACCATTTTGTATACTTGAAAAAAAAGGTTTTTGAAAATTCTGGGGTACATAAATACCGAGTGGATACCCCTCGGGCAGCGTTACGGAGAGATATTCCAAATACGTGAGGGCATTGAAAATCAATTAAAGCCGAATTAAAGATAAACAGCTGTGGCTTTTCTTTATGAGACGAAATTGCAAAAAAAAATTTATTTTTAATATAATAGTGCGTATTAGATCCTATTAAACCAAATTTTTCAATTCTATTAGCCAGCAGAAGATTAAAACAGTGTACTAGTAAAGCAATTACGGCCGTAGTTCCAAACGTTACAAAAAATTTTGGTCAACCAGTCAACTGTTGTTGTTCATGAGCGATGGTGCAGCAACAATGTAGTGTAGGCCGTTCCTTAAAGAAAAGGGGAAGGACTTTTTCATGTTACGGGAAAGTCCATGCTTTACATCTTGTGGCACAAACTATTCGAGAGTGTTACCCGGAGGTGGATGCATTAATAGAAAAACAAAAAAAATGTTTCTCAAACCGAGGATAATTCCACAGGTTATCCCTGGTATTCGAGAACCACCACAGCCCATTCTCCTTGGGGAACGGGGTTTAAAAACCGCTTTTTATTATAATGAACTTTTTCAAGAAGTCAAATCCGTTATTTTGCAATTCGTCCCTGCCGAAGCTACAGCTATTAGGGTGAGCCAGAAGGGGTTTTCGATATTTCTGTTGAAACACATCTAAAGAATATTGCAACAATTAAAGGGTTAGTAGACGGATAGAAAATTTGCAAATTTTATTGTCGTTGGTAGAATCAGTGCAAGTCGGGAAAATTAGCATTGTTACACAGTATAAACGATGCAACAAGTGGAGAGTTTTAGCTAAGTTCGATAGTGTTTTAAAAAAAAATCCGGACTACACGAGATTAAGACAATTTCGATGGGGGATCTGCAGATTCCGACTAAGTCTAAAGATTATTTTAATTACGCCTGTCTTACTTCGGTAGAGTGGAAAAGGGCGTTTTTAAATATAAAAACATTTTTTCTCGGCGAACATCCTTCACCGAGGCAAATGTGGAAACATCTGATGGTGCAACTTTTTAAACAAATATCCGCATTATTAAGAAGGATAGAATTTATTTATTATACTTTTTTTACAGTTACATTATTAAGTACAACAGAATAAAAAAAAGGTTTAGTTTCTCAGTTATTTCCCTTTTTAATCCCATTTACAACGCATACCGTTTTCAATCAAATAAAAAAACATAATGAAAATAAAACACCCCTGTACATATATATATATATATATATATATATATATTTCCCTTAATTAAAAAAACATTATTATTGCGTCAGCTTTTATTTTTTTACTTTTTTATTAATTTGAAATATCACATATCGTGTGACTACATATAGCTATTTCAATAAGGGGTTGCCCTGATTCCGATTCTGTTGGGTGGAATTTCCGCTCTATTAGGACTCTTATCTTAAATTACATACATACCTCGTACTTAAATAACATATTGTTCACCCAACTATCACCATGCCCGATTACGCTATACTTATTGGGATTATCAAACAAATCTGTAAAAATATCCAAGTTATTCTCAGCGTATTTTTTATATTTTTCAATGGCAACAGAATCCTCTTCAGGTTTCAAAGATTCTAGGACTTTGTTGTGGTGAATGGTCATGTGTTCTTTTCGCCGTTCCACACTGACATCTTTTCTATTGAAAACTACCTCAACAGGGATTTTTCCAGCTTCCCAAAAGAGCTCAGGATTTTTGATCTCTCAAGGGAAAAAAGTTTTGGTGAAAGTTTTCCATAAGTTTCCCATGACTAGCTTGAGGGTTTGGAATCCAAAGGTTTTTTACGATTTTTTAAAGATGATCCTAGGATTTCATGCCCCTTCCATCACGAAGCAATGCTTTTGGGTAAATAGGAAAAAACGTAACCCGGGAAAATTTGGGAATGGTTTCAGTACGGCGCGGTCATTTTGGGAATCCCCTCAATGATAGGAAAACCTTTCGTAAACATAGATTTCCCCTTTCGTAAAATTTATCGATATTCGGGTTTTTCCTCATGCCTTCCCCTTTTTTGGGGCCATCTTAGCTATCCAATTGACGAATACTTTGTTGACCATCTCGATTTATTCTTTGGCCCCGTTTTTGGCGATTACCCAAGTAAATCCCCTTTTCCAGAAACCGAGGGGAGGTTTCATCCCAAAATTTTTTGTTTCCCTTTCTTCTCCAATTCCAGCTCAATTCTTTTCATGATCTCCTTTTGGCCAAATTTTCGCCGCATTGATTTTCTTAGCGCCTAATTGCACTTAACAAATCACCACTTCACTTGTCAAACTGCAACAGTTTAGAAATGCGGTGTTCTGATCATTGGACGGGCGCGAATTGATACTTGCGCGATAAGAGTCACGTGTAATTTTAGTACTATAATAGTTACATACTGCAAGCAATCATCGTAACCTTGGTACAGAATCAAAAAGATGTTATTTTTAAAATGTGATACTAAAAATTTTTACGAAAATAAACGTAGGGTTCCTAATAAACTTTTTTGAGGTCAGGAGATCTGATACTTCTAATAATAAATTTGTCTAAATTGATTTGCCTTTTTGAAGATTTTTTAAAAAATTATAAACGGAGCATCTTTTTAAACAATAAAAGATTTAATCATATACAGAGTTATCCATTTTTCCCGGGAAATTTTTAAGGACGATTTTTACAGAGTGGTACAGAAAAATTTTTTTGAAATGCCAGACCTTTTGGGAATTTGGGTTTTTGGGTAATATTTACTTTGTGTTTATGTGCTTTTGGATTTTCGAAACGTCATTTTTAATTATTGAACCATCTATTTAATACAAGTAAAAGGGGGATGTCACCACCACAAAAATGAAAATTTCAACTTTTAAACATATGTATGTCTAAGGTCTGGGTGCAAAAGTAGCTGGGGCATTTGAAAAATTTTAGTAGGCTGTAGATGTTTTTTTACAAAAAAGAGTCAAAAAGTCGATGTCGGGACGAACGTTTTTCTTAAAAAAAATCGTTTATTTGTTAGCTGTAAGAATGAAAAATGCTGCTATTGAAAAATTTGGAGAACGATTTTTTCTGCCCTTGGAAGATGGACCCCGGGGAAGGGGAGACACTTTTTCAAAAGAAAATTTTTTTGCCGACACCATATATAGCATCATAAAACGTTTTTACGATGGCAAACCTTTCTACTAATTTGAAAAAAAGGGAGCGCGAAAAAACTAAGTAAAAGCAAAAATGCATAGAATGATGGAAACAAGATTGAAATATCGCAACGACAAATGGCTGCAAAGTTTAAAGTGTCTCAGTCTTGTATATCAAGAAATTTGAAAAAAGGTTTCAAATATTATAAAAGACAAACAGCACCAAAATATACGGATATACAAATGGAAATTATGGCGATTCGATGTAGGAAGAAGAGGACTAATCTAAAAGTTGCACAAAAAGTGTTGATCTTAGATGATGAGAAATATTTTACCTTGGTAACACTAACATCCGGGAAAATGCTGGATTTTACAAAAAAATAAAATCTCTCTTGACGAAGTGAGATTCGAGGTAAAGCAAATTTGGCCAAAAATTTTGTTTGGATTGTTTTTAAAAAGCCGGTGTTTAAAACCCTTCAAAAGGGTGATTCGGGAATAAATGCTGAAGGTATGGACAAAATGTCTACAAAATGAAGCGATTTTTTAAAAATTTCACCAAGGAGATGATATTTTTTTACCAACAGGAGTTGCATTTGGAAAAACGTTACCCATGTTAACAGAAAATAACATCGCTTTCGCCCCTAAAAAATGAATCTAAAAATATTAAAACGTCCTATCGAAGATTTTTGGGCAGAATTAGTCGGCTCTTTTTATGAGAAGCAAATAAACCAAGCAAATTAGTCCAGATTACATCCCAAACCATGATTAAAGGTTCCATCTAAACTGAGAAAAATTGAAGAAAGTGGACATTTTCCCTTTTTAAACCCTAATGATAATTGTAAACAAAAGCTTTAGTTTTAAGATTAAACAATCGCATATTTTCTAATAGTTTTTGATTAAAGTATAAAAAATGTTAAAAGATGTCTAACTACTTTTGCATCACCCCTTATTGTTTCCGGAAGCATTTCGAACGGCGCAATTGGAACTGAATGTAAGGAAATCTGAATTTGGATAGAAAGATGCAGAATATTTGGAGATGATTACATCGGAAAGAGGACTGAGAGGTTTGAGAAAAATAACTGACTTTCCAATACCAAACGACGTCCACGAAGTGAAGAGGTTTTTAGGACTTATCGGATTCTTCAGGAAGTATGTGAAAAATTACGCAATAATTATTAGGCCGTTATCTAACTTAACTCGAAAACATGTTAAATTCGATTTTAATGAAGTCTAGAACAAAGCTTTTCAGCAACTGAAGCTGTGCTTAATGAGTGAACTAGTATTGAAGTTATATGATTGAAAAGTACCTACTGATGCTAGTTCCGTTGGATTTTCAGAAATATTAATGCAATGAGATGACAAAAACCAACTCAGTTAGAGTCGTTCAATTTGCGCCAACAGCCAGTGGCGGGCGCATAAAAGTTTACACAAAATAAATAATAAAAAATAAAAGGGCAGGGCAGGGCAGGGCAGGGCAGGGCAGGACAGGGCAGGACAGGGCAGGGCAGGGCAGGGCAGGGCAGGGCAGGGCAGGACAGGGCAGGGCAGGGCAGGGCAGGGCAGGGCAGGGCAGGGCAGGGCAGGACAGGGCAGGGCAGGGCAGGGCAGGGCAGGGGTAGGTAAGGTAAGGTAAGGTAAGGTAAGCAAAGCAAAGCAAAGCAAAGTATAGTAAAGTAAAGCAAAGCAAAGTAAAGTATAGTAAAGTAAAATAAAATACTAATTAAAAATTCTTAAAATAATTGTAAAAATAAAATAAATAAGTGCAAGCGAAAAATTCCTAGGAAAAGTTATAGATGTCTCTATATTCGTTTTTTCGCACCACAATGCCCTTTTACAGATTTCAATTGTCCAATGTTGGTGTCTTTTTTCCCACTTTCGTTCGCACTTAAGCAAATTTACCTGAAATGTACTAATAGAGCTGGTCAACCCCTTCTCTCCAAATTCCTTAAGATATAACATCAGATTCTTAACGTTTAATTTTATTCCTCTGACAATTTATTTATTTACATTGTATTTAAAAATGATTTATATATTAATCATACAAAAAACAAATAATTTTTACTAAATATTCTATTCCTTATCTAAAAAATCAAAATAACCTTTTTCAACAAAATCAATTACAACGCCTTTGATTCTTTTGTTATAAAATTCTTCATTCTTGGACACGTAATTCAAAACCTGCCAGATGTTATCTTCAGTGACAGTCTTTTCAAAATCCGGGGTTTCTTCAGCATCGCTGATCATTACGTGCAGCACTATCTGGGTTAAGAAATACCCGACTACCGAGTATCTTTTAAGTTGTTCTTGTAAAACGTCAAAGGGTAACATTTTCTCCGGAGAACTACCCAACGTTACTAGTTGTTTACATAGCGATTGGTAGTAAATGTTTATGAACTCATCGTAATGGTTATCACGCAATTCCTTGTCCGTTGAAGTGAATATGAAATAGGATAAGTCGAACGCTGGAGAGCCGCATCGTGTTAGCTGGAAATCTAGCAGGCATATGTCTGTCGGTATGGTAGGGTTAGTTTTATCCTGAAAAATAAAAATTTTGAATGTTATTAAGAGTTATTGATAAGTAGTCTGGGCAAACAGCGGTAACAGTCAGTGTAGTAGATATGTGGTGCGGAGTCGGCGATTATTTATTTCACGTGTTCACAACGTGAGTACTAAATCGATGCTGTATGAAAAAGACGCCCGGCAACATAAATTTAATTTTTTTGTTGAGGTGTGTAATATACATTCCAAGAATTCTAAGTAAATAAATGTTTTATTTTAAGAAAATGAAACTATTGATTTATGAACAATACCTAAACGCTTTCTGGAATTGAGAAAACTATTTACTGTCCTTAAGAAAATATTGTTTTGTGCTAAAGAATGCCCATTTACTTATATTAAGAATCGCTTTCTTCAAGTTTATTGCAAGATTTTCTTGAATCAGGTTAACAAATGTCTTAATCAACGAAATACAATTATTTCATTACATTACAAGTATATAAAAGCGCTAAGTAATTATTTCTTCTGATTTTGTATTGTCTTGCATTGAGGTGGACAACCTTGATACAAATAAACGTTCCTCTGCGTGAAGCAACAATTATTAAATCTAGTATCATAAACTTACGTTATATTTAAAAAGCATATTGGTCACCCAACTATCACCATGATTTACTATCGAATAGGGATCCTCGTGACCTTTTCTAAGCGTATCTTTCACAATTTCAAAAGATTTCTTCCTGTATTTATTGAATACTGCCAAATAACTAGCTTCTTTGATCGAATCGAGAGTTTTTAATGTTTTACCGCAGTAATTTTCTTCCTGTTTGTTGACTATCTCTTCAGAAATCATCGAGAAAAACTCTTCCGCGATAGCGTTTTTGATTTCTTCAAATAATTCAGGTTTCTGATCTTTGATCGCGTAGGAAATTGCGTGGTATCTTCCATAATTTTCCATCGCTAATTTGACGTGTTCAAAGTCTAGCGGATCTTTACGATTTTTCAAGATGAATCCCTTTTGGATCATATCTTCCATGATGAGAGCTTCTTGGAATGGCACTGAATAAAATCCTATTAATTTTGGGAGGGTAATTAGTGCTTCTGGATAACTTTTCTCTACGCAAAATCTTTGGAAAATGGGGAATAATTCTTTGTACGTGTAAATTTCCCTATCGTAGATTTTCTCTACAGCAGCGAATTTTCTAAACGTCTCATTTTGAGGTGCACTTTTAGCGATCCAGTGTAATTTGATTGGTTCGCCATTTATTACACCTTTTACCAGGATTTTGGAGATCACTCCAAGGTAATTGACACCTTTCGCGCACGCGGGTGCGATAGATATTTTATAATCAGTTACATTCCGCGATTCAATTAGTTTTTGTAAATGGGTTCGTACCTCGTTTCTAATTAAAAAACTATCTTCAACCATGATTTTAGGATGTCTGGAGTGTAACTAAATGGATAGTGTTGAACGTTAAGAGACAGTACGATATAAACGTTTAACTTGTACAGTTCTGTGTAGGTTTTATCATGCGATGATATTTTTCGGGGACTGTTTCGTTCATTGTTTCGAGATCAAAGACCGCTTTTTTTTTGTATATATTAGGCCGGAAGGTTACGAAAAAGCTGATGTGATAAGGCGTATTGCAATAATTATAGTACTATATAGAAATTACGAGGTAGGCGGCATAAATTTTCGCCTTGATAGGCTTAAGGATTCTACAAGCCAACGCGGCTGCGGTGGCGATAGCGATGGCGATGGCGATAGCGATGGCGATAGCGATGGCGATAGCGATAGCGATGGCGATAGCGATCAAAGTAACCTATGGATATAAACATGGTCACGCATATCGGAACGGTTCAACCGCGGTTCAACGTTCAAGGATAACCGGGGGTAGATGGATATTAGTTGCTTTTTTAAGGGGACTATTTAATTTAGCGTTTGTAGTTAAAACTTTGAGATAATGAGTGTTAATAGTATGGAAAATTTAAGAGAAAAATTAATGAATATGTAAAAGAACACAAAATTTGATGACACATTCAGAATATAAAAAAATTGGGAAAGAATGCGCCAAAATCAAAAGCCAGATCCGGATCCACCGATGCTCAAATCCGGACCCGTTATCCGAAACTCGGACCCGGGGATCCCTATCCGATTCTCAGATCTGAATCTGCTGTGCGGTTTTCGAACCCTCTATCGGATTCTCGGATCCGGATCCACTAACCGGTTTAATAATAATAATAATAATAATAATAATAATAATAATAATAATAATAATAATAATGTTTATTGTCCAACGGAAAACCCCAATTAGGAAAATAACACATTGTGAACACAATACATATTGTTTTAAAAAACATGACATAACTATACAAAAATATTATGTTTTTTCTGGCCCCAACTCTCCGGGAAAATATCACTAAATATCTTCTCAGCGTTCCTGATCATGTGATAGATTCACCGCAAACGAAGATTGGTCCTCGGTTCGGCATGTAAAGGTTGGAGCATAACGAGATGCATTCGGGATTTTGAACCTATGGGGAGACCAGCTGCATACAGTCGATCCTATCATTTAATAATTTTGAAAAAAATCGGGCGCTATGGTAATGAGGGGATGACAATGAACGAAATTGATGCGATTCGAGAAGGGTGTTGAAGAAGTATGCCAAGGCGGATATTCGCCATTAACTTTGAACGAAAAGAATTTGAGGAACGACGCTGAACATTCAATTGGGTTGATGGGACATATAGAAAGGATACCAAAAATGAGGAACCCAATTTCAAATAAATGCAAAATAAAGGGTTTTTTAGCACTATGCGTCATTGGGTTTTTACGTTCTCAAAAAAACCCATCTTTTTAGAAGATGAAAAATTTGTTCAATATGTATTTTAAACGAAAAATTTGGATCAAAAGGACACCAGATCTTTGATTAGTAATCTTGTCGATGGAAATATCGTTGATTTGATAAGTGGAGATATATGGATTTGTTTTTCGTGAAGCACATAAAATTACATTTACTAAATTTTAAATTCAGTGTATTGGTTTTGACCACTCGGTCAGTATTTAATGCTCGTCTGAAGACTCTGATATCTTGTTGGCAGTTAATATTAAAAAACGTTTAAATCCGGCATAACGAGGACATGGCAAGATAAGGATGTTAAGAGGTCGTTTATGTATAGAATGAACATCAATGGACCAAGTTTGGGATCCGGAGATCCGCGTAGATACAAATTCAAACGAATTAAATCCATTATAAAATACATAGTTAGTTCTTTTACCAAGAAATTTTTAAAATTAACAAGGAGAAGTTGGGAGCAAAACCCAAAACGAGTCCAGTTTATATAAAATAATTCATGACTGAGAGTATCAAATGCATGTGAGAAGTCGGTAAAGATAACGTCAACTTGTCCCGTCATCTAAAGTTTCGCTTATAAATTTGTGAAACGGGCCAGGTTTGTTACTGTCAAGCGCCCCTTCACAAAGCCGTGTTGGCAAGTTTCAAAGTGAGCGAGTTTCCTATATCGGGATATATAATATGTTCAAAAAGGAAGTTATTTTTAGCGATGGGCCTATAATTTCAATTTGAGTAGAATCTCCTTCTTGAAGACAGGTACAATTTTCACGTTTTATCTATCCGGAAAAGTGGAGGTCCTGATGGCAAGATTAAAATCTGGCATAAAGGTATCCAAAGGCATTACATAAATTCCTAACACAGAAGCTCGGCACCAAGTCATCGCCCGCGGTGGCCCTATTGAAAGGACCCTAATTTTAACCCAAATTTGTCTTCTGTTGTCGGAACCAAACAAAAGACTGTAGTTGTGGAAGATTGGGCGGAGGGTCGGTAACGTTGGGTAAAGTATAAACTTGAGAAAATACTGTTGCAAAAGCGTCAAAATTTTTTGAGGATCGTCGAGGGCTACTCCATCGGCACCAATCTACCGGGTATGCGTGTAGTTCCCCCTTTCCCACTTCGTACAAAAAACCATGGCGTTTTTGGGTTTTACTTGATAGCACCTTTTCCCTTTGAGAAATATACGCTTATATGCACGTGATATTTGCTTTTTTTTAACGAGCAAATTTAAAATTTATGAAGAAAAGAGAGTCTTTTGTTATTTTCCCTTTTTTTTGATAGTAATCTTTTAATTTCAGATTACGTCGAAATTTTCCCAAAAAGAACCAAAGGGGGAAAATTTTGAGTTATTACAGGGTACTTGGGGACACACTCATCAAACATTTTGTACAACACGGAATAAAACTGGTCAATCGCGAAATTGACATCGGAACGGTTTAACAAATCCAATCATAATTAAGAAGGTGAGTGTTTTTCAAAATTTGCTTTTCGAAAGTTGTAACGCAATTAATGTGATGGAAATTTATACACTTTGGTGAACTTAAAATTTCAAAACTAATCACAGAGCAGGATGGTATGGACTTCTGGTACAAAAGGATGCTCATTCTTCGATTTCTAAAATAGAATGGAAATTTCATAAAAAAAGTCTAGAAGTCGATGGTCAACATTTAGGACACTTAAAATTTATTTAGCTTGACTGCCCCCCCGAAGTCGAGAAAAAAGGAATTGTTGAATTCGGTATACCATTGCTGACATGATCGTAGAAGCGGGAAAATTGAAATCGCCGATAAATAAAACTCATTCAAGAAAAAGATTTCAGTGCATCCATAAAATTCTCCAGAACATCTTGAGTTACATCTGGGGGATGTATATAGCCGCAATTATGAATTCAGAGGAATTAACATTACATTTACAAATAAGCAAGTCTATCAATGGCGCTATAGCTGAGAGTACGGTGGTATCTATAACTTCGAAGGTAATGTTCATTTTAAATGCTAGTAAAACTCCACCACCAATGCGTCTATTAACAAGTGTTGCTTTATTTGTATTATAATTGATGCCAAAATACCTCTCACCTGTTCTAATTCGGACAAGATCAATTCAAGATCATTTTGCAATGTAGAAAGTGCTTAAAAAGAAAATATCGAACTTATGTTATATGGAAAAAATGCAATAGTTTTTAAAATCTATGAACTCAGGGTAATATTGAATTTCCATGCGCGCAATATTATTTGATAATTACTCGATCTATTGTAGGTTTTCATAATTTACTGCGAAATTTTAAGGCACTTTACTATTTGTTTAAGAAAGTTATCAGAGAATGAATTCGAATCGGAAATATCGGATAAAGAATCCGAATTCGGAATTTCGGACAATGGATCCGAATAACATCAAGATCCGGATATCCGAATCCGGATAACATCAGTAAACATTACTAAACACTTGCTAAAATCGCTAGCGGCACCAAGTGTGTTTGAGAAGATTTGATCGCTTCTGGTACCGCTACCGCGACTCTAGCCGCGTTGGTTTGTGGAATCCTTTATACAGGTTCGAGCGTGTTCAAACTCTGTTGCTTCATAGCTGCACATGTACGAAGCCTAAACTATATAACAGGGTGTCCATTGATGGGGTTACAAAGAGGGAAAACTTTCTTAATATGCGTTTTACAGAAAAAAAGTCATTCTTGATCAAAAATTCTGCTTTCCTCAAAACGTCCAAACATATATGTAATCTAGATTTGACTGCAGACATACACTTACTTATAAATTCAATTACTGCAGTTGATATTTTTATTTTTTAATTAACTAACAAACACTCTTTGAAATAAACAACAACTTTGTATATCGTAGCGGGCATATTCATCTCATTCACCGCATCCCTTATTGCTTGTTTTAATTGATCTATGTTTTTCTATGAAAGGTTCTATCTTCAACGAACTTCTCTCCAACCTATAAACAAAAGTCTATCCTTTTTGCATCATCTTCATCTCCAATTGTATGGGTTATTCTGGGTTTATAAGGCAAGATTTTATTATCTTTATAAATATTTTGCAACAAACTTTTAGAAAGCTTGAACTATCGCGACCGTTTCCTCAAAGGCAACCTTGGATTTTCTTGATCTAAGGCGTCCATCTTCTAAGAAATAACTAAGTGATTATAAACTGAAATGATTTGGGATTACAATTTTTTAAAATTTTATGTTTTATTTTTTTTTTAAAGCCTTTGATGGCAATATTTTTACCTTAGGTGGTAGCAGATTATATAACTTTGGACCCCAGGGCTGCGTTAAGATTTAACGCCGGGTGCGTTCCAGTCGTTCAGATTTGAAAGACAATTTGTACGGACGTATCGTCTCGTGCGTTCAGATTTATCGGCCGACGAAGAACTTTTCGTCCAAGTTTGGACTGCGGTGAAATATGTCCCGCATGTGCAGACCTGCTTTTATTTAAATTTAAACGAGTTATATTTACCGGCGCCTGACAGTTCTGCTCGAAATCTCTATTCCTCTTTCTTGTAAATTTTTTTGAGTCATTTTAATTGTAGCAAATTTTGCTCAAAGCCTGGTGAAAAACCCCGTCAGATCTCTTCAATTTTTCCCTTTTCCGACCCCCTTTGCTCGTCTTTGTGTCGATGTGGAGTCCCTTTGTTTGTTTCTAGCTAAATGCGATACAGAAGAAGGGGATACTTTCTATAATTTTGCAATTTTCGTTGTGAATGTTTGTTTGATTGTAGAAGAGCTTGTATAACGGCTTTTTGTTCACTTGTTAAATCTTTCCCGCATTTTCCAAAAACCCCCAAAAATTTCAATTTTTTTTAAATTCCAAATAATTCATTATTAAGAGAAGGGTAAAATTTTACCTTTGCAATAACGATATATCAACACAAAACACTTAACGATACTCCCCAACAGCTTCTATACAGTTTGACGAAAAATTTTTAAAAAAAAACGATGATTTCTAAACTGTGAACTCACTAAATGTAATTAAACTGAAATATTTATATATACACTTTACTCTTTAAATATCATTTCTCTGGGATTTTTTTTTATTGATAAATAATCTAATCCCCATAAACGATCGGAATCCAAAAAAAAAAAAAAACCGGGGGTTTAATGTTTATGTAATATGGCCAGGGACTGTATATTCAAAAATTAAATGTTGTTGCTGCTTTAGCCTTTTGTTTTCATAGATTTGGTAAATTTTAATCTCTTTAGAACAAATACACTGCATCAACTTATACATACGTATATGTGCTTTACCATTATCAAGCCACGTGTTCAAATTATTTTGGACCCGCATTTGTCACACAAAATTTAATTTTAAATTATTTTAACTTTAAAATTTAAAAAGGGGGTCCCTTCAATTGTTGGGAATTTTTTAAAAATAAAATTTAAATCTATAAGCAATTTAATCTACCATGTAGGCATGTAGAGTATTAAAATAAACAAAACAATAGCTGCTTTGCTTTTTTTGTTATAGAGCTACGTTGTTTTAAATATTAATGTCAATAATCTTAGAAGCCTTGACTTTTCTCAGTCCCTTCCCACCAGTTAAACCATAAAAAAAATCATCAATATTTTTAAAAAATTTTATTTGATTCTTGTAGTTTGTGAACGATGTTGCCTCTTTATCCGTAAGAAGTGTACAGGGGTCAAAGGATAAGCTTAAAATAACTTTTCTCATCATTTGAGGAATGTTTATTTGATTTGATTTTTTGTTTTTAGTTATGATGATTTTTGTTTTTATTTGAGAGGATTAGATATTTCGAACTTAGTATCTTAGCAATGTTTATAAAAATCGCGGTATCATAAAAGTTTATTTTGTGTACTTTTAAAAACAATTTACATACAATACTGTTGAATATTTTTCCCCCAAACCCCAAAAAATAAAATTCCTTTTTTTTTATTTTATTGCATTGTTTAGCTGCAATGAAACCAGATGAAAGGAGTTTTATTTGTAAGGTTATTCTTTTCTGCTTGAATTTTCTCAGAAACTAACCCTGCTGAAATGGTTAAAGTATCATTACTAACCTGGGCAAATGGTAACAGCCAGAAAGGGGGGCGGGCGCATAAAAGTTTACACATAAAATAGAGGGGTAAAAAATAAATTATAAAACGGCCAAAAACACCGTTTTAAAAGTCTTCCGTGAAATCCCAAAATGGGTAACATCTGTTAAATATTTGAATCATTAGATATGGCCCCCACTGTTTCGGGCAAGTGAGAAAGCGTCGGAATAAATGTTTTTAATGCCGAAAACCCCGTTCGACATCTAGCGATGTTATTTCATATTTAAAATAATCTTTGAAACAATTTTAATGCATCTTCTGCATTTAAAATTTGTCTTAATATAAGAAAATCGGAGTCTTTGAAACACTTTCAAATTTTCGTATTAAGCCCAATTTGTTTCCCCTTTCTACGCGCATAACTGTGCGTGAACATCTTTCCCAATTTGAACAGAACCCACTAGCGACATCGAAACTTTTTTGTAATCTTTCTATTCCTCCGCTAGTCCGAAGTAATTGTTGTAAATAGTTTTGAATCTCTTTTAACCGACTTCTTGAAATATTTCTGGTTTTTCTTGATTCCCGCAGCTTCTGTCGGTTGAATTTTAAAACTCCCTTTCTTTACTTGATCAAAATATTTGTTGTAGTAAAACGCGGCTGCAAACCATGTTCCCCAACGTGTAACAATCGGCTGTGGTGTTAGGTAAATCAGGACACAGTTTGTGAAATAGTGGGGTACGTTTCGGGACTTTAGAAACACTGCCTTTGTACTGAATAATGCATTTACTAGTGGAAAACAGTAAGAATCGTTTGTGCCGCAAGATTTAGAGTATGGGTTTTCCCGTTACATGTAAAGTTACCACTGTGTTCTTTGATCTAAAGAACGCATATTTGCGCCCCATCACTCATAAACATTAAAAGTTGCTTAGTTAAAACCCAAATTTGTTCAACGAGTTCAACACCACCTTTAAAATCTATCCATAAATTTATAACTCTTTTGGAAGCAAGTAAGAAGGAGGATGACGGTCGATGTGGTTCCATTGTACGTACCATTCCATTAACCACAGAATGTTTTTGACGATCTGTTGTTTCGTCCACACACAACCACAGTTTTTTATCTTTCAATTTCGTTTTCATTTTTTTTCCCTATTGTTCACGGCAAAGGCACTATAATTCGTATCGATGTCCGACTAGATAATTTACAGTCCGCATATTTATTCCAGAAGGAGACAAATGCTTCTTTGTCTAGTAAACGAAACGATAGATTACATCAAATAAGAGTAACACATAAATCAAATGCAAATTTTTCTTGGTCCGTATGCCACTTTTTGCAGAAGGATACTGTTTGCTTTCGATGCGATGTTGACAATGGCTGCTGGACCAACACATTAATGGGATTTTGCAAACTAGACATTGAATTTTAACGCCATAAAAAATGAAGTCCGACATGTCCACTATAAAGTTTTTAATGGTCTGTCATTGGCCCTTTTCACGACGTACCTAACCGCGACTTTTTTAAGCAAACATGGCGTACAATTACGAAATAAGTTGCGACAGCCTACATAACACGGAACTACTCGCATACAGCATCGATTTAGTACTGACGCTGTGAACGCGTGGAATAAATAATCGCCGACTCCGCACCACATATCTACTACACTGACTGTTACCGCTGTTTGCCCAGACTAATCATTACTATTACCATGAAGGTTACAGCCAAGAAAAACATTGCCGAGAAATCGAAAATTGCTAAAACAACGATTCAGAATATAATCAAAAAGTTTAAAGATATACCGAGGAAATGGTAAATGTACCAACAGCCATTTTAAAAGATTTGGCATCATTAGAAGGTAGTGAAGACATAGCAATTTCTGCAAAAAAGAAATCTTATTTAATTTATCATTTACCCTTGCTTTTTATCAAATGAGTAGAAATGAATTTTGCTCACCATTTGTGGTAACTTACGAGAATGTGTCCCATTAGTGGTCAGTATTGTTTTCGATATTTATAAGTTAAAACAAAAACACATTTTTCTTGAATATTACCGATTAAAGAGCAATATTGATAAGCTATACCGATTAGGAAAATGCGAAATTAGCTATATCGCTATCCCCACCTCGCTCTCAAGCGGAGGAGGTTACCGATGTGGCGCACGTAATAATTTGAAGTCATAGTCGACTGGAAATAAGAGTTTCGCATATTTATATTGTTGTTGCTATAAAGCTTGGCCGAAATTAATAAGAAATTCTAACAACGAAAATAAAAACAGATTCTGATGAAATAAAAGAAAAGAAAAATAAATACTCCAGAAATTCTCTCTAAGATCGTCCCCACTACTGCAGTCTACCTCGTAACTAACCCATCGGTAACCTTGAGCATCCACTGCCGCTAACTCTTCCGCTTGAGAGCGAGGAGGGGATAGCGTTATGGCTAATTTCGCATTTTCCCAATCGGACAGTTAGGGAATTGAGTTGGAATAGCATCTTTCTAAGCCTAGGATATTTAAAACTTACAGTTATCCTTTCACCGGTCCTTCAATCTGTAGCTGTTGAAAAATAAATAATATCTTCTTTTATTACAAAGTGTAACTCATAAACAAAACGTATAAAACAACCGACGCCAGGTTAGGTTAGGTTATCCCGTTTTAATCGTTTCAGAAAAGGTTTTATCGCTTACACAATACTAGAAAAACATTGCAGGTATCACCCAAAAAACTACGAAATATCACTCACAGTATTTTTTTTAAAAAAAACCAATATAATTTGGAAAAAACCAATTCAAAACACAGAAACGGTCTCAACGTTTAAACGCGTTTATGACCTACTTCAAAATACGTCACAGCCTGCTAACGTCAAAGCTGTTTAGCCTTGTATTAGCGCTAGTAACGACATAGCTCATTTTGGGTGAATTATATCCTGTATTTTGATGCTTTAAGATAAAATTTGTTTTCCTCTACAATTTTCCCATAATTTGGATGAATATTTTTAGAGTGTAAGAGTACCAAGAAATGCTTTAATATATAAAAGAAAAAATGGGATAAAATTCTTATGATTTTTATTAGCAATTTATATGCTTCACAACTAAGCAAAGTCTGTTATAACTAAAGCGTGACAAATAGCGGAGTTGGGTCATTCGGTTTAACTTAAAAAGGATTTCTTTGATTGTTTTGTGGTTTTCGGAAAAAATAGGACGTAAGCCTGGTGTACCTCTTGCATCGCAGTGAAGAAATATATTTGGCGTTTACCTGGTTTGGAATTTACAGGTTCGACATTCGTTGAAAATTTTTGCGGTATAGGGTTGCCAGGTCGTGTTTGAAGTCATATTAAAAGAAACCGTATTTTTAAATTTTAAAGAAACAATTTTTTCCGTACTGGCAATTTGTGGTAAATTATTTTCATGTTGAGCACGTGCAAATCCCAAACCCCCTAGTAGATAAGGGTTTTTTGTCTTTTTGGGGTTAAATATGTTCCATTAGGGAATCTCCAACAAAAAGACAATTGCGGTCCAATTTCCCAAGGGCAAAGTACAGTAAAAGACTGTATAAAAGACATTGAGAAATAAAAAAATTTTTCCCCTGTGGACGAAACTACTGATGCTCGGAAACACGGGTTCATTCTGTTTGGGGCGCCCTTTTAAAACGTAAGGGTCCCAGCTTCCTTTTTGTTAGCCGGGAAAAAGGATTGAAAGAACTGATGCCCAAAAACCGTTGTAAACATAAAAAAAAGTATGTTAAGAGAATTTTGTGCGTGGGCCCCCCAAAATTTACCATATTAGTCTTTGAGGGAACCCAAAATAATGCTGGAAGCTGGAAAGGATTTTAAAAAGGTATGCTTTCCGACTCTTCTTTCACATAACTTTGCCTCATACACGCATGCCCTCTCTAGCAGAAACAATTCAAAAAAAGTATCCTAGGGGGAATGATTTAAATATCTAAAAAAAAATGTTTGTGAAAACTCCCAAACATTCCGGTATTCGCCAAAATTTTATCCGCAAATTCCACCTCAGCCTGTATTGACGCGATGGGGAACGGGGTCGAGGCAGTATCTTACTATCACAAATATTATTCCCCAAATGAAAGATGTCATTTTCAAACTTAATTCTTCTAATTCTCAAGGGGTTTGGGGGTCAGCAATTTTTTTTCCCATTCAGACTTTAAAAAAAAATAGATGACATTTCCATAAACTATTCTGTAATGACACAAATTTTTTTCGCAGTTAGAAAATACCACTTATCTATACAAAACTGTTTAAATCAACTTTTGGGAACCCTCACAAAAAACTTACGGATCCCATAGGGCTAGATTGCGCAAAATTTCGTGCAGTTTTTTAAAAAAAAATCCCGGGTTTAGAAAAAGGTTTTATCTTTTCTGGAATTCAAGACCCCTACAGTCGAGATACTGGAATATTTTAATTTGCAAGTCTTTCTTCATTAGATGCTGAACGATCATTTGCAAAGTGTACGAGAAATTTTTTAGACCGGGCGTCGAAAGGGCCCGACCGAATCGACAATGGAGGCATTGCTTATGTTACTCACGCGGCGTACCATGGCAGTCGCACATTACCGCAGTGGTCATCAATACGTCAAAAAAAAGGAACCCCAATTTTCCCAAAAGTTTCTCGAACATTTAAAAAAGTACACGCACACCGATCAACCGATAATAGCCGAACGTCCACTCGATTTCTTGTATGTACGTAGTAAACACAGCTCCTTTCACGGCGCCTCTGCGGGTGCAACCGTTTGTCACGCTTTAATTATAACAGAAGCAAAACGTGCCCACTGTAAAATTATTAAAAGAAATACTGATCTAGTAATTTGTGATTGATTAAGTCAATACTACAAAAAGGTTGAAGAAATTTACTTCAATTTTAATCATATTTCCAAAATCATTGGGGCAAATTCTTGGTGTAACTACGCTTATTAATAATAAATAATACAATTTACGCTTGTACATCTGCGTTGTCTTGTTCTCAACAATAATTTTGTTTACAAATTAAAACTAAAATTCGAAATATTATTACAGAATAATTCCGCACGTGTTTCAAAAACAAGCTCAAAAATTTAACAACACCTACGTATTTGTTTCACTTTTATTTTGAAGGTAAATACAAAACAACTAATCTATGACGAATCAAATTTTTCGCGAAATTTCCAAATACATATTACGAAAACATAGATTCTATAGATACATATATCATCAGAAAGTATCGTACGACATGTGTGCATATACCATACACATCTTTTTTTCTAGTGAAACTAACCGTAAATAAAAATGAAAGGTTCAACGTATGATTTTTCTATAAATAAGCTGTTCAGGAAGCGTGTAATGCCCCCATAAAACGCCCTTAAGATATAAACCTTTCTCTCGCGCTTCCTCTAGCAACTATACGTAATGTCTAATGTCAATGAGGTGATCGCAGGAGGCGTGTACTTTTCGGGATCATACCAGATCATACGATAGGATCGAGTTGGCGTTAGTTCAAAATTTTCGGGTGGCACGTGTGAAACATAGGCGTCTATACGCTGGACGTATTTTGCTTTTCGAAAAATTCTCTACACCGCATTTAAACCACGTCAAACGTACGACTCAAAACCAAAACAATCTCTCAAAACAAAACTCTCTATAATATAGATCTATGATCGACTTTATAAAACGTCGTCGGTTTATTTTTGTTCACATTCAGCGATAAGCAGTTTCAAAGTGAAGATCGCTCTTAAGATTCATTTGGGAACAAACTTGAAAGTGATACGAAGTGATATAGGATTTCTTATTATTGTGTAGACAATATTTTTGATTGTGTACGTCAAGTAAGTGCCGTTTTTCTTTTGGAAATTCCGAATTATCCTTTAGAATAATGTCGTTCAGCAAGAATATCGTCCACTGTCGAAGATGTTTGACAACAACAACAATAAGGTATTGTTTATTTATTTAAATTGTTTATTTATTTAAATCTTAGATTATAAATTAAAATACGCCATTTATCCGTGATTTAGGATCTATTTTTAGATCCATAAGTGTCAATGAAGTAATTAAAGATCTTATCTTATGTAAACAAGTAACAGATGATCAATCTAAAGTCTAAGTAGCAAGTGGTCACATCTATCGTCTAAATATGGAATTAAGGATGATTATTATTCAAAATGCATCCGTTCACATCCGTTTCTCATGTGTATTTTTCACTCAAAAGTCTTCATGTAAAAAAGACGTTTTTTTGTTGTTGTAATCGTCTTAAAATGTTTTCCTTCTAACAAATATGTAAATAAACTACAGGCAAAAACTGTGCAATACGTAAATAGGTAGTTTGTCCCACTAACAATCATTAAATGGGTAATTACTAGATCGCGCATGCGTGGTGGTTTTTGTTATTTGGATTTTACGTATTTATCTTAACACAATAGCTTTAATAGAGAGTACAATAATGTATTATTAAAATGTAGATTTCTTATTTTAAATTAAATATTAATTTAAAAAAATTAATTTCCAAATTAATCAAATACATAATATATATTTAAGAACCGTTTCCTCTTTTTAAGAATTATTCGTAAACATTACGTTTACGCATAAGATGGCCTCCTTACTCGATGAAAATCTCTGTCCTCCTACCGAAACTTTGAGTTTAGTAGATAGAAAAAAGTTACTGGAGGCAAGATCTGGTGAATACGGTGGGTGTCATGGCGACCACTGAAGTGTGAGGCTTGTCTTGTTGGAGCAAAACCTTTTTTCTTAAAATGCGATAATTTTTCCGCAATTTCTACCTTCAGTTTATTAAGTAATGATGCATAGTATGCCCCCGATTCATTAAAATTTTGCATTTATTGGTCGTATCGGTCATAATATTTAGAACGTTCTGCAATTGCAAAATGTTTATTGATGGAATTCTTCAAGTATAAATTAAACCAAGAGTCAGCAACCAGCGGCCCGTCATAAGGTTTTGTGCGGCCCACCAGGCAATAACGAATTACATTAAGTTAGGATCTGCAAAACGCGAGCAGATAATTTTGAATTCAGTAATTTGACATTATTTCAAGTCTACCAGAAAATAAATTTCCCAACTTAAGAAATTTTGCAAAATCAATGATTTACATTGTTGGAAGCACATATTTATTTGAACAAACATTTTCAAGAATGAATGTTATTAAGTCAAAATACAGGACAAGTTTGACCAATGACAATTTTCAAAATATTCATAGGATCCCTATATCGCAAATTGATGCCGACTTGAATGAATTATCAAAAATTATACAACAGCAAAAGTTGCATTGAATTTTAATATTTACTTTGCAATAAAATGAGTTATTTGCGTTTGTATTATTATATTATTAAAGTTGCATTTTTATTATTATCTTACTATAAAATAATGTATTTTTTTTTGGATTGTGCGGCCCACCTAAACATTTCTTTTGAAAGTGGCCCGCTGTCCTAAAAAGGTTGTCGACCGCTGGATTAGACCATTTGTTTCTTTATTCTATAGCGCCATCTACAAACTTACTTGAAATGAGAACAAATCTGGAATAGATAAGATTTATGTTTTGGGTGTAAACACCTTTAATCTTTACAAAAATAATAATCAGCTGATTCGTATGACAAATTCTAAATTATTTGATGTGAAATTTTGCATTCCACACCTACTATTTTTACATATTCGCAATGAATTCGCGGCAACTATAAAGCTGTTAATAGAACCATAAGTATGAAGCCATAATTTAAGTTACATTAATGTTAGTTGTGTAGTTGTTACATAATAAATAATGTATTGCACGTCTTCGCAATTTCCATTAAAAATTGAACTCATTCTGTTAATTTTTATTATTAGCAGCAACTAATTCGTTGTTTATTGTTTACCATTCTATTTTGAGTGGCAAATTAGTGATAATGTAATAATTTTTAGACCCTATTCTGGTGGATCGAATACAGTCGAATCAACAACTAAAATGAATGCAAGAACGATGCCCGCCGCGCAATGGAGAGTTCTAGCACAGGTTAAGGATTTTCTATCGAAGTTGTCAAACGATTCAAACTTTCAAAACGTGCTAAATAAAGAATTTGCTCGCGTACTACAGAAGATACAACCTTCCGTTTATGGAACTGAGATTATTACAAATTTTAAGCAGACAGCTGATGTTGAGCCTAAGAAAAGTGAAGTAAAGACGGTCGATTTAGAGAATCCCAGTAGTGAAAGTAATAGTAATACCGAAGTAACAACGAAAGTTAATCAAAGGCCCGATGGTGGTATAAATTTTCCAAACGTATTAAACGGACTTGGTATATCGTTTACAAATAAGGACCCCCCAAAGGAAGTAGTGCCAAAATGGAAAGCCGATAACCTAGTAATATCACAGGTATGGTATTTACGAATTATCTTTAAGGTTAGCATTCAAATCGAATTCTTTTTAGAGTGGAATATCATCTAGGACAAGGCACGTTATATTTTCAATAGCACAAGCGGAGACGATAGAATCGAAGTTGCATAGGATTGAAGAGTTATCAAATCATATCAAACAATACCCGGAAGCTAAGAACAATGCCGTAAAGGTAAGTAACTACGAGAAAATTGAACTCTGAAAAAATGTCTGGGATTTTCCCACAATTTCTGGACCTTTTTGGTTAATAAATTCAATATAAAATATCTTTATTATTAATGACTAGAGCGAGGTAATCGTCTCTGCGATACATTGGCGTTTCATCGGAGTAGGGGGTTGTATGCAAAAATCGATTCTCGCTTTGTCAGCGTCTGCTTGTTTATTTTTCGTTCAGTTTAGGAAACGAGAGCGTGCATTGTGTTTTGTGTTACGTGTTATTCACTATAAATGTATAATTATTAATTTAAAATGTGTAATGTGTGAACAAGGCTAAAAAACGGCCCTTTGCTGGCATGGTAAATTAGTTTATTTGTAACTTTCCGGATTTGTTCTACGACGGTGCTAAAAAAGTGTGCAAGAAACACAGAAATAGAAAAAAGGGTGTGCCAACGAGAACTGCCTTTATGTTCCATTTACTTGTTATGATGATAACCTGTAATTTGTCACTTCGCTTACTCGAAAAAGAACCGTTTCAGAACTTTTGGTGAAAGTATAACCCCCAGTCGAAGTTGCCAACTACGACAACGGCACGTATGCACGTTTTATTTGTAAACAATCAGTTGCTTTGGAAAGAAATTCTATTCTAAATGTTATAGAACGTGCACTGAACCCTCATAAACCGACATTTCTACTGCTACTAGCTAGCAAAAGATTGGAAAAGTGCGCTGGTGCAGCAATTGTAAGGGTGGTACTTAATACGTTGGAAAACTTTCAAGTCTCACCACATCAAGTGTTGATGTTTATTAGCGATGGCGCCGCGACAATGCGTTCGGTAGGCCGTTCTCTTCTTGAACACGGTTGCAAGTGTTTACATATTACGTGTAAAGTGCATGGTTTACTGTTTCTTGTGGCATAAACTATTCGACAATGTTCACCCGAGGTAGATACATTAATAGCAAGTACAAAAAAAGTTTCTCAAATCTCCGAAACGTCTTCGATCATTTCACGCACAGTGTCCTGGTATTCGTGAATCACCACACGCGTTGGGGAACATGGTTGCAAGTAGCTCTTTATTGTGCTGAATATTTCAAACAACGAAGTACATACACTGCTGCGCACTATACATGATGCAAAATATAATCGCGTTTTAGAAAAGTTCGAGAGTGCGTTAAAAAAAGATTCCGATTTTATCACATTAAAAAAAATTTGTGTAGCATCGACTAATTCATTAGCTGAATTCAAAGAATGTTTTAATCATGCATGTATTAGACCCGTTGATGTCGAACGATCTTTTTCAAAATGTAAACACATTGTTTAACCACGGCGAACATCGTTCAACGAGATAACTGCGGAAACATTTCTAACGCTGTCAACTTTTTACAACTCTTATCCAGTGGGTGATAATACTGATAATGGTGCTTCTATTTTTAATGTTCGGTAATTCCGATGCAGCCCGCCAACCTACTTTTATAACGCTGCTTAAGAGGGTGAGTGTTTCACATCTTTTCAGATATTATAATTTTTGATTGGTTCTGTTATTATTATTCGACTTATTACTTATTTTTTGGCATTGTACTTATGCCACGCAGAGACTTATTGTAGATTTGCCGACATTAGAACCATACGATTTAGTAATTTCTACCAGACTTTGCCGTCAGATGAGAATGTTTACTGAAGCTTATTTCGATTATAAAAGTTACACTGCAATTTTGTTTTTAGGGGTCATTGGTTATTTCAGAGTCGTCATAGAAGAAAGAATTAAAACAACCCAATATCAGAAGCGTTGACAATTCTAGGATATTCAAATCCCCTACCAGGACGAGGAATACGAATTCTTTCGATCGATGGTGGTGGAATCCGTGGCATCCTGGTTATAGAAATGCTGAAGAAACTGGAAGAAATAACAGGCAAACGTGTGCATGAGATGTTCGACTTCATTTGTGGTGTTAGTACCGGTGCCATATTAGCATGTTCTTTAGGTAAATAAAATTCTAACCCTATAGAAACTAAACTAACATATTTTTTTCTAAATTCTAGGAATTTTACAGAAAGATTTAGACCAAATACAAAAGAACTATAAAAAATTAAGTACGCAAGTGTTTACACAATCAACAATCAAAGGAACAAGCAGTTTAGTATGGTCACATTCATATTACGATACCGCATTATGGGAGAAATTGCTTAAAATTGAGCTAGGTGAAGAAACTCTGATTAGAACATCTAGAAATAGACACACACCAAAGGTATAATCATTTCGAAAAGTCCGAAACATTGTTAACTTTACCAAATTATTTCTTTCGATAGGTTGCAGCCGTTTCCGCAGTTGTCAATCACGAAAGGGTTTCGGCGTACATCTTTAGGAATTATTCATTACCATGGCGGGTGCAATCACAGTATATGGGGAGTAACGAACACCAAATATGGCAAGCTGCTCGTGCATCAGCTGCAGCACCTACGTATTTCGAGGAATATAAGCTTGGTAATTTGCTGCATCAAGATGGTGGTATATTAGTGAACAACCCTACAGCTGTTGCTATCCATGAAGCTAAATTATTATGGCCCGATAGTCCGATACAATGTATTGTGTCTTTTGGTACTGGAAGAACAGTTCCAACACATTTAACGTCGAATAACACCAACGTACAGGCTGCTAATGTATCTTCATGGAAGAATAAGTTCATGAAGATATTGGATAGTGCTACAGATACTGAAGGTACAGAAATATGTTTAGTTAATTTTATTACTTAAGCCTGACCATACGACAAACCCATTCAAGAAGAAGTGGTTGAGCAGTAACAATGTGCCTGATCACCTTAGTTGATTAGGACCTAAATCTTATGAAGCCTAGATCTTTCTTTTCTTTTCTTCAGAAACATGTCACTAATTATATCACTAGTTTCCAGCCTAACACAGAAATAAGTGAGTGAATGTTCCTGACATGAGGTCCCCGTGGTGTAGTGGTTAGCACGCCCACCCGGCAAACGGAAGATTCCTTATCGGGAAGGTTTTTTTCAATCATTTAATTACGTAGGAAATTCCAAGGAAATTACAGATTTTCATAATTCACCGACGGAAGCCAAAATATATTAAGTTTATTAATGTGATGGCCTCCCCATGGGATGAAAATCTCGGTCTTTCGAGCGAAACTTTGAGCCTAGGAAGCAGGGGGGTCAAATCTGGCGAATAGGGTGAATGGTCATCAATTCGAACTCGAATTGATACCCGAATTGATGATCCGAATATAGCAAGGATGAGAATGTGGAAAACAAATACATACACAACAAGATAAGGACTGCTATACCAGCATGAGAAGAAAAGTGAAACAAATATCTCGTAAAAAGAAAAGAAAGTACTTGAAAAAAAGAAAAAAATATTTTGTAAAGTAAGAAATTAGAAGCTTCTATCAAGATGCAAAGAAAAGTAAGCAAATAACAAAAGAGAACACACAATATGTGAGAGACCAGGAAGGGGCTACGGAAAATAAAAAGGCGAACACGCTTGCAATAGAGGAAGAAGCTAATAATGAATGCGAAATCCAAGATAAAGATAATGATTTAATAAAGGAACCTTCGAAGAAAGAGATTGTAGAGATTTTATTGTCTTTACAAAACAACAAAAGCGCAGGGAAAAATGGAATCTCTGCAGAAGTACTTAAAGGAGGCGGATCTATTACCCAGAATAATAGCCAGGTTAGTCAAACCAATATAGCAAAAAGTAGAAATGCCAGAAGCTTGGAACTTAGTGCTGTTGTGTCCTAGGCATAGAAAGGGAATAGCTCCGTTAGACGTAATTTGCAAGGTTTTAGCGAGGGTCGTAAGAAGTAGACTGGAACGGTACAAAAAAAATTAATAGGAGAATATCAAGGGGGATTTAGCCACGCCTATCTCAAAAATATTGGGGAAAAAAAAAAGCCTTCCGGGAAAAAATGAAGATGGTGGGTTTTTTAATTTTCCAAGAGGGTAAAATATGGAGTAGGGTTTCCCCTTTTTGCCCTAGCCCCACCCAAAAGATGGGGGGGATTGATAAGGGCCACCCTATTTGAGAAATATGAAGGGACCACCCTGTCATTTAGCAACGTCAAAATAGGAAAATACGTCGCAAGATATCGAGTAATAACAGTTAGGGTACTACTTAAAAAAAAATACAAAAAAATTTCCCAAAAACAACTTTTTTCAAAATTAAAGGAAAATATGAACATGTGACATATATTCAGAACAAACGTGTAAGCTAAACAAAAAACCCCACAAGTCGTGGGACTGTAGTTAAAAAAAAATGTAAAAAGGGAAGTAAAAATTGGGAAGTAATCAAAACAAAACGATGACCAAATATCGTCTTTTCGAGAAATACGGGGTTTAATTTAAGGGATCATAAAAATTGAACGTTACACAAAATTGAACCCAAGGATCCCCCCCCGGGTATGACCAAATAAAATAACGAAAGTGAATAAACTATCGCAAATGCAGATGAACAAAATTTAGAAGCGCTACAGGATGGATTATATTCGTGCACGAAAACGTTACAGTCTAAAAATACCTTACACTATACAACTTTCAAACATAACCACGAATTAGTTCTCGAAAATTCTCAGCGTTGTTGCGGAAACTTTAGATGCTCACACGGGTTCTTGGGGCTATATAAGGGCTTCGAAAGGATGCAATAAGATTAGCAAAACGGAAATCGAACGGGAAAACTGAAACGAAACTTACGTGATGGCGGTATGACGTCAACATGTCAAAATGTAACAGATTGCGAGTGTCTAGGAGTAACGATAACAAATGCTAATCCGGAAAAGAAATAAATAAAAGATTAACAAAGGGTAGCAGTGTGGTAGGAGCCTTTAGAACAACGCTGAGATCTAAGATCATATATAGAAAAAATTAAGTTTAGAATTTTCGAAACAATAGTTAATCCAGCAGTACTATATGGATGTGAGTCGCTGGAGTAGGTTGGAGAAGACGAACAAACCAAGAAATAATTAACTTGTACGGAAAACCGAAGATATCGCAAGTAATCAAGGCCCAATGCCAGAAAATAGAAATACAAAAAGAGTACTAAGAGTTGAGAGAAGGTGGAAAGAAAAAAGTGGGAAGACCGAGAAGAAAGCGGATAACAGCAGTGAAGAAAGACCTAGTATACTTGGATGTTGAGGACTGGCAAGGGATAGCATGTGACAGGAAAAAATGGAAGAAAATAGTGAAGAAATGTGAAACCATGAGCCTGTAACTTCTTAGACTATTCTCGTACAATTGTTGGTGTTCTTGAAGTAGTTAGTGATATTGATATTGATGATCCCATTAGCATACTGGTGGTGGCTTCCTGTTTATTAATTTCGTATTATTTATATTCCAGCAGTGGGCATTTTAATTAGTTTATTTTCTTATTATATTATTATACTTTCTTTTTTTCTTTACAGCTGTGAATACAATGTTAAACGATTTATTACCAAGCAACGTTTACTACAGATTCAACCCATACCTGACAGAAATGTTAAGCATGGTCGAAATTGATCCGTTCAAATTGGAACAGTTAGAGAAGGATGCTATAATGTACCTGAGAAGAAATGAGGACAAATTCCAAAGGGCCGCTAAGACATTACTAGAGAAACGAACACAAACACAGAAGGTCATGGATTGGATCCATTTACAGAAAGAGTTGCTAGGTGTTAGCGGAAAGTGAACACTGTCACGTTTAGATTTTAATTATCAATGAAGTAATTTTATTTTTTTCGTATCTACGCACTCACTTTCCCGTCGCATTGCTTTTATTTTATAAGCTGTTATTTTTATTTATATATACAACACCTATATCGATACATATAGTTTTTATTTATATATTTATATATATGTTTATATTTTTTTGGTAAGCAACATAAGGAAAATAGTGGAAAAAGTGGAGGCAGAAACTAGTTCCTTGTAGCACTACTTAGAATACTCATGTGTTCAAGGTAATCTCAAGCTAAAACGTAGCTGTTGTGCAAATTGCATTAAACTATTTATTATCGTTATATCACATTTTTTTTACTATTTCTAACTGAATAAGTTTTCATAAAATAAAAAAAAAGCAAAAGATGGAGGGGATTGTAGTTAGATTTGTAATAACTGTGATTAGAGCCACCGAAGTATTTATTATCTATTTGCATCGTGTATATAATAGCATAATTGTACCATTTACCATAATTTATATATATTTCTATATGTACCTAAAGTTAGATTTATATTCTGTGATCATATGTCTATTGAATAAAATATGAATGTTATTGTTTTTTTTTTACTTTTATTCGAAAAAAAAATCAATATTTTACGAAAATGTTTAATATTTGCTTATACAGGTCTCGTGTTGTAGGATGGCGAGTTCCGGCGCTGTCCGAAGGTACTGTCGGACATCGTTCGGGAAAATTCAAGTTTGAATGTAAAATGCAGTGGCGTAGCTCGACTTATTTTTTAAATTATTTTAGCATAAAAAAAAACGACTAAAAAAAAAGTGTATTAACAATCTATAATAAAAAAAACTATAAGAAATGCACTGCCATCTTTTTTTACAAATCTTCATCATCCCCATCGTCACAAAAATGGAAGTCGTCTTCACTAGAATCCCTTTAAAAAAATTTAAATTAATTCTTCGGTTTGATTTCAATTATATATAAAAGGGGCCAAATTGCGCCATCCAACAGAATCGGAATCAGGCGCAAGGCCGCTTATTGTAAATAGCGTATATGTGGGACGAATTTTTGTGATATTTCGAAATTAATACACAAGAGAAAAAATTAAAGCTGACGCAATAATAATGTTTAGTAATTAGAGGGGATATATAATATATATTATTTTATTTTCATTATGATTTTTTATTTGATTAAAAACGGTATCAAAAGGGGAAATAAGAAATAACTGAGAAACTGAACGCTTTTTTTATTCTGTTGTACTTAATAATGTAATTGTAAATAAAGATATAAAAAATAAATTTTATCCTTTTAATAATGGGATAGGTTTGGTTTAAAAAGTTGACCACGATAATTTTCCCAAATTTTTGTTTTCGGTAAAGGATGTTCGGAGACGAAAAAATGTTCTTATATTTCAAAAACGCCCGTTCCACGTCTACCGAAGTAAGACAGGCGTAATTAAAATAATCAGACTTAGTAAAAGGAATCTGCAGATGCCCCATCGCACATTTGTCTTAATCTCTTTAGTCCGGTTTCCCTTTTTTAAAACACTATCGAACTTAGCTAAAACTCGTCCACTTGTTGCATCGTTTATACTGTGTAACAATGTCCCAACTTCGTCCACGACTTGCAATTTATTCTACCAACGACAATCCAGAATTTTTCAAATTTTCTATCGCGTCTACTAACCCTTTGTAATTGTTGCTAATATTCTTTTTGATTTTGTCAACAGAAATATCGAGAAATCCCCCTTTTTGGCTCATCCTAATAGCTCTAGGGTTCGACAGGGACGAAAATTTCAAAATAACGGATTTGGGCTTTTGAAAAAGTTCATTATAATAAAAAACGGCTTTTTAAACCCCGTTCCCCAAAAGCGTAAGAATGGGGTGTGGTGGTTCTCGAATCCAGGGGATAACCTGTGGAATGCTCTAGTCCTCTTAGGACTTTTTTAGAAACACTTTTTTTGTGTTTGCTATTAATGCATCCACCTCCGGGTAAAACCCCGAAAAAGTTTTTTGCCACAAGATTTAAAACATGGACTTTTCACGTAACATGTAAAAGTTTTACACTTTTTTAAGGGGGGGCCCACACTAAAACATTGTTTCTGCAACCCTCGCTCATGAACAACAACAGTTGACTGGTTGGCACTTGAAATTTTTGTAACGTTTCGAGAACTACGGGGCCCTAATTGCTTTACTAGTACACTGTTTTAATCTTCTGTTGGTTTAAAGAATTGCAAAATTTGGTTTAATAGGATTTTAATTTCCCCACTATTATATTCAAAAAAATTTTTTTGCAATCTGTCGTCTCATCAAGACATAGCCACAGCTGTTTTTCTTTTTTAAATTTGGCTTTAATTGATTTTCAATGTCCTCACGTATTCGTGGGAAAATCTTTAACGCTGTCCGGATGGGTATCCACTGGTATTGTATGTACCTCGAAATTTTTGAAATGCTTTTTTTTCAAGTATACGAAGTGGTAGGGCCACAAAACCATAAACGTTAAAAGCAATTTAATTGAAATTGACGGGTTTTGACACACCATTTCTTTTTTTTTCTGTGGTGTGCGCATTTATATGTCTTTCTACAATCACGTTTGCTCCAGCACAGTAAATTTTTTTTTTCAAAATTTTCAGAAAATTGTACTCCCATTGTAGTGTAAATCCAAAATTTTACTAAGAAATTTATTAACTTTCGTAGGTAATGGCCGTTTATTTTTAATAGTTACGTTAGACATAATCACTAAAGCGAGACAAACCGGGCGCTTGTTTCTAGTATGCCACGGAATGGTGCAAACGTAACATCTGCAGACTCGTCATTTGTTGATGAATAGAGCGCGTCATCCGTAAATGAATAAGGCGCTGTTAGTTCGTAGCCGTCGATGAATGAACTTTTTTTGTAGGGGGCCCACTTTAACAACGCCCTATTTATCAACGAACACCCAAACTGCAGGTGTATATTTGCGCGGGCTTCCCGACGTAATAGACAGTGGTTTTGGTCCTCGTCCCAATAATTACATATTTAAATTACCTATGTTTACATACATATATGCGCCCGGCAGCCTGATTGCGAACCTGGCGCGTGGCGCTCTTGGCCCGCTCTAATTATATATTCACTTTCAATATACTTTTTTCAATATTTAAGGTTTGCACCCCTTTTTTTTCCCGTCTTGAGCCGGGCTGCATTAAATTTTTTTTCGGGTAATTTCCATGTATCGTGATTTTAAAGTAGTATTCCGTTTTCCCACTTTTTTTTTTACTTTTTCTATATTAATTCAATAGGATTTTTAAAACCGGATGATATGGCGGAAGCCTTAAAATAGTTTGGGCCCTTTTCTTGAAAAAAACGGGTCAAATTTGTACTGCACGTGGTTTTTTTTTTGTAAAGCTGTGGTTTTTAACAGGGGGGAAATGGTATATTCTTTTCTGTTAACCATGATATCGTTTCCGCTTTTCGAGAAGTACTATTGCGTGGACGATTAATTTGAACATTATGGTACGGCGCATTGTCTACCACCACAACAGATCGAGGAGGTAGATTTGGAATTAATTTTTTTCGCATTCATTTTTCAAAATTTGTTGGGTTTATTTCTGAATGATAATGCCCAATGCAGTCCCAAAGACTTAAAGTTTTGGGAGACATTCTGGCACAAAACCTTGCTCTCCACCTGCATGAATAAAATTAGTTGCCCCCTTTTAGCGATATTTGTGAAAGACCATTATTAGTGTCGTCATTCCAGCTTTTGGAAATAGTGTGCCCAGTATGAATATACGTTTCATCGAGAAAAATTACAGGACGGTTTTGTTCTCGAAAGTATGTTATTTTTGTAGATAATCGATTCGACGTGCTCGAAAATAACTTTTTTCGATTAGCAATTTGCGACTGTTTCTTGTTTTCCGAAATCTGAATCCTAAGTCTTTGACAATTTTCCTTAACGAAGTTAACTGACCGGTTCACTGTAAATCTTCACGTTGTTTTTCTCGTAATGCCCGAAGTGAGTCGTATAATAGAAAAATAGACGCGTAAATAATTTCCATTCTTCGAAATACAGTAGGAAGGTATGTATTATGTAAACATAACTCCTTACTACGCCACTGGTAACATTTAGATTGAGCGGTCTTGTATTTCCACCGCGCATCTGAAGCGTTCGCCATCCTATAACCCACAAACTGTACAAGCTATCCCGTATATGTTCAAATTTTAGGAGCGTAAATTAGACTTCATTCTAAGAAGCAAAAACGCAAAAGTTACAGGTCGATTATTTGTTTAAAAGCTATAGGCATATGCGAACTTTGTCGACGCCTTTGATCTTTGTGGCTCAAACTTTATGACTTTGAAAAAAAACGCCATGTTGTTAATGGTGTGCGCGCGCTAAATTCAAATTTACAATATATGTGTATATGCAGTATAAATTCCTTATTTTGGTTTAAGGATATTCGATAATTTACGTACAAAATCGTTTAAATAAAAAGGTAAATATACGTCTAAAGCAAGTAATAGCGGTATGATTAGTAGCTTACGTTTACAGCTGATACTTACATTCGAAACCATTGGTAACTGTTTGCTTCTGCTGATCCCGCCCATTTTTCTGTTTTTGTATACGTGTATATTGACGTTCCATCTGTTTTTCATTTATTTTTTGCAGCTTATTCTTAAAACGTAATGGTTCAAATTCTAACAGTTAGTTAGTAGGGAATTAAATACGTCTTTTAATTCTCGCTGTATTTAAATCACACGCCGCACCCTTATTTCTTTGAGGGAGAGTAGTGAATACTCTCCTAGCTAGCGTTGCGTTTGGGCAGTCGTGATAGGTTGAAGCGTTTCGGGCTCGCGATATCCGTCAACGCTTTACGCCGTTCTTCTTATTTTTCCTCTCGCCAAGTTATACCCTGCTAACCTGTACCGTACCAATGAACAAAAGTTCCTAAAGGAGGAGCAGTTATAGTCATCTGTAGAAATGGTATTGAATTGGTGATTTTACAGAACCAGTGAAAAGGGTTTTAAAATCACCTCTTGAGATTTCTTGGTGGAAACACTCGCCGTGTTCGTCGCTTCAATCACCAACATTTTCAGGAAAGAAGTCCAAGTGTGAATCAAAAAAATGTATTTTTAGTGACGTTACATTCCAGAGCTTTATACGTTTCAAGGAGTTATGAAATTAGTTCTCTATAGTTCCCAACTTTTGTATTGCCAAGAAATCCTATTACACAATCATTCAAACTTTCTGCAAATATACCCTCTTTTATTTTTGCCTCACTGATCCTAGGGAATTTGTTCTTTAGAAATAGGAAACCTTGACCAGTTCTATGCATTGCATTGACAAAATTTTTCATTAATACAAGTTTGATATGCAAAGGAAGTAGATATACAGGGTGGGGCAATACTTCCGTTATGATTTCAGGGAGGCCAAAACAAACGAAAGAAAGATAAAATAAAAAAATTTACTGATATCCACTTATTCTTAAAGTTTCACATTAAGAGGTTTTGTACAAAATGACGACTACCATTGTCAATGCAATTCTGAAGTAATATTTTCCATCACCCGTTGTAAGACGTCGATCCGTATGAGCTGGATTTCTTGACGAATGGCCGCCTTCAATGTGCGGGGTCTGTGTTTGTAGACTTCAGCCTTGAGGTAACCCCAGAGGAAGAAGTCACAAGGGGTTAGATCTGGTGACCGAGTCGGCCATTGAAGGTCACCCGTCATTGAAATGAGCTTCCCAGGAAACATTTGGCTCAAAACCTCTATCGATCGCCGGGCAGTGTGTGAGCTGTCGCTCCGTCTTGTTGGAACCAAACATTAGAAAGGTGAAGATCATTCAGGTTTGGTCTCAAAAAGTTCTGTAACATGTCAATGTACCGACCAGATGTGACTGTGACCGTCATTCCTCCCTCTTCAAAAAAAATAGGGACCAATGATTCCATATGGCACACCTTTTCAGGATTTATAAGTGGTTGAAAAGTTACGTTTTTTGTCTTTCTTGTAGGCCATTACTTCTTGATAACATGATTTTTTTGATCTCCAGTATCTCACTTACATAAAAACAACAGAATTTTGTTGAAGATCTAATAAAATGGCTATAACTTTTAATGTTGTTTCCATGTTGTCATGACTCTTTCACATTACCAATATGAAAAAGCACGGCTTTTAAACTGATTTTAGATGAATCTATAAGCAACCTCCATTCTTCAGGTTCATGGCAAGACCCTAACTCACTTAGCAATGAATCAACATCAGTACAATACACTAAATTGCCTTCTGAGGAGAACAAGCGTTTCAAATCCTGTTCCCTCCCACGATAAGGAAAAAATTTAGTTTCCTTCTCGAGGAGATTCCAATCCTTTGGTCTTGATGCCAACAATTCTGCCTGATTCTTTGGCAGGTTTAGATGACGAACTAGATCACTGAGTTCAGCCTAGTACAAACAGATGAAATACCTAGGATCAATGAGATCAGAGGATGGAAGGTTGAACGAGGAAATAACAGAAAGAGTGACAGCAGGATGAAAAATTTACAATAGTATAAAAAATACTTTCATGGGAAAACGGGAAATTCCAAAAGACATCAAGGTTCAAATATTCAAAAAAGAAATAACACTCGCATTAACATTCGGAGGAGAAACGTGGACAATGACGAAAGAAACTGAGCAAGAATAACAGCAACAGAGACGAGATTCTTAAGAATTGAGAACAAAACGAAAAGAGAATTAGGAATACAACCATCAGGAGTAATCTGGAAGTGAAACCCATAGTGGGAGTAATCGAGGAAGCGCAAATGAGATGGTAAGGTCACATGAAGAGAATGCAAAATAGTGGAATAGTAAGACAAGTTCTAGAAGCCAGAGTAAATAAGAAGACCTAGAAGAATATGGTTGGAGGATGTAAGATTAACAGTATTAAGGAGGGAAGAAAACTGGAAGAATACACAAGACAGGAAGAGATGGCGGGAAATATGTAAGAAGAGCATAAGTTAATAGCCCAACTCCACAATGCTTTACACCCGATAAGGGTAGATAGGGAAAAAGGATTAAGTAAGCCGGCCAGTGTTATATGTTCAGTCATTACCGCCGATATAACAAGGCCAAAGCGCTCTTCGATGACGTCACGCTGTTTAGATGATGTATCACCATGCACGATATTAGCCTAAGCGTTAAAGGAATCGTTTTTTGCATTTCCTTTTTAAGTTTTGAAGGGCTTCCGGTTTAAAGAGGATGTCAGTCGTCAATTGAGCCCTTCTTCGCATCCCATTCGATTTTTTTTTTTTAACGAAGTTTCAAAGCAAAAAAAGCAAAAAATGTAGTTTCACCGGTCCTTGAATCTATTATAGCTGTTGAAAAATAAATAATATCTTCTTTTACAAAGTGTAACTCGCAAACCCTAGTATACATTGTTGGAAAACAGCCGATGCCACAGTACTATAAATAAACCGCCCGAGTCACGCTTTTATCGTTTCAGAAAAGGTATTATCGCTTATAGAACACTAGAGAAACATTACAGGTATCACCAACAAAGTACGGAAATATCACTACACAGTATTTTTTTTAATAAAACCAATATAATTTGGATAAACCAATTCAAAACGCAAGACAGCCTGAACGTGTAAACGTCGACGATAATATTGCTGATCGTTCACCTAAAACAGTATACGTCATAGCCTGCTGACGTCAGAGCAGTTGGGCCTTGTTATATTGGCGGTAACGGTTCAGTCCATTTGGATCGCTCGATACAAACAACGATTGCTTTCAAAAGAAGCATTTACTTTTAACATAATTACAATATGCTTGTTTATGGTCTATGAGATTTAAAATGTGCCCGTAAATTATATTTTTCAGCAAAACTTTTGTGACATGTAGAGCATTCGTAACGTTTTTCACCAGTATGGCATCTCAGATGTCTTTTTAATGCTGTACCAGTAGTAAATGCTTTCTCGCATAGGGTACACTTATATTTTCTTTCTGCAGTATGACGATACATATGTTTCTGTTTAGCTAGTTTAGTTGGAAAGGCTTTATTACATCCTGTTGCCTCACATATAAACTTTTTTTCAAGAATCGTTATATGCACCGCTTTATGTCTGTCTAACCCAGGTTTTGTTACAAATGCTTTTCCGCATACCTCGCAAGCATACGGTCTCTCTTTTTTGTGAATGCTTCTTATATGGATGCCTAATGTGCCCTTTCGTGCATAGCCTTTACCACATATGTCACACTTAAATGGGCGATCACCAGTGTGAGTTCGTATATGGTCTATCAAAACATGTTTTGTAGAGCATTTGAAACCGCAAATATCACAAGGATATTTCGATAAATGTGTTGCCATATGCCCTTCTAGGTCGTTAAAAGGTTTTGAACAAATGGAACAAATATATTTCTTGGTGTTATGTACTTTCTTGTGTTTCTTTAAATCATAAGATAGCTTGAATGCCTTTTTACATATATCGCAAATGAATCTTCTTTCTCCATTGGCATGCATCGCCTTATGTCGTTTAAAATTACTCTTACTTAATGTTTTATTACATATATCGCAAGTAAATCTTTTCGAATGAACAAGATAATGCCTTTTTAGTCCTGATGGCTGTTCGAAAAATCTCTTACATATTTTACAGGGAAATGTTTTTAATGGTAATTTATTAATAAATTCTTCCTCCTCGTCCAGTTCAGTTTTTATTTCCAATTTGGGATTATTTTCATATTCTTTTGTAATGCAGATAGTTTCATTGGAAGTAAAACTAAGGGGATCGACATTTTCAAGTTTCACTTCATTTAAATCTTCATTATCGATACTTTCATACACTATTTCATCTTTGATCTGATCCGGAGTTACAGATTCCCATAAATAAATTTGTAATTTTTAACATCCTTCAAGTCGAGTAAAGGTGTTTCCGTTTGTTTTAAATAATTACAAATAAGTTCTTCAATTTGTAAACATTGGCATTTGAAATTGTAAGCGTCATCTAAGGATTTTGAACATTGATCACATACAGTAAATTCTGAGGTTGCTTTTATATTCTGCAAAAGGAAAATATTTAATAATGTAAAATTGTAAAATCTTCTTACTTACGATTTCTGGCATTAATGAATTAATTTTAGTATCAAGCAATGAATAGTTTTTATAGGTTAACTCGGTAGTTTCGAGAAAATCGTCCAAGCATAGCCTGCATATGTTAAACATTTTATGATACGGAATTATATTATCAATGTACTTTGTTTTTTTTTTAATTAAAGGTACTAAACTCGGAGATATCTTGTGTATACTACAATCTCAGATTAAATAATTACGAAGCTCTCTGTCGGCACTCTGATCTTATGCAATAAAATTTCATGACCTTATAAGTACGGCGCCATTTTGTAAACTAATCTTCACATATGCGAATTCGTGTGTTTTATTTTTTAAAAGTTATAGGTTTGTTCCAATTTAGGTCTTAGGAGCAACATTAGTAGGTTTGTTTCTGCAGAAATCACAAACTAGTCAGACGCAATTTGATTGGCTAAAAGGAATCTCAAACTATTTTCTGGCTGATTTCATGACAATTGATTGGCTCTGACTAGTTTGTGATTTCTGCAGAAACAAAGCTAGTTTTAATATTCCATAAGGGCACCTTTCATAGTTTATGTAGTATTAGGTTTGTTTCTGCAGCCGATTTGTAATGGTTTGATCAGAGGTTAATTTGGATTAATCTACAACTGATTAGAAACTGATTTAACAATTTAATTGAACGAACGCTTTCTTTTCATTTATCAGGCGATGTGTGAGTTACAAGCGTATTTAATCGACTTAAGAGAGAAAATATACTAAAATATGTAAATGAAAACAATACATTTACCTTACATTCAAATGGTACAATAAGAGGTACGCGAAAACAGAAATAAACGCGAAATGTTTAGACAGAATTACACATTTATTACAACCTTAAAGGAACTGTTAATTCCTAACAAAACCACATCCATGAATAAAACACGCGTGAACATATTATACAAAAAAAACCATAATACAACTTTTCAAACCACAATATAGCGATGCGCATGCGCCTGATGGATCACTGGACGATAATCTTTAAACTGGAGCAACTATCAGCAAACGGTTAGAAATTAATTTGGAGATCTGCACGAACGCCAAATTACGTCAAAGTAATAGTCAAAGTTTGGGTTAAAACCCCAAACTTTGACTGCACGAACACTATTTTTGTAATGCGCATGCTCCGACGATTTTAAATCGCTGCAGAAACAAACCTTTTATGATTTTTTAAATTTCGCGGATGATTCAAGTTGGTAGCTCCGGGAATAAAGGGCATATTTTCCCAAGGTTGGTAAAATACATTTACTCTAAAGCCTATTTTACACGACGCGATTTATTGGTCGATTAATTAAAGAAGTTGATCTTCGATTTTATCGTATCATGTAAAACAGCAAAAATCGGTACGATTTCTTAAAATGCAAAACAGCATATTTTCACCGATTTCTTGCTCAAAAACTTATTCAATTAATTGGTTAACAAATCGTGGCGTGTAAAATTACTACCCTTCAAACGACAATTTACACAAACATAAATTAACTGCTCGAATTTCGCATTTTAAAGTTGATAAAACAATCAAAATACTGAAGATCCCAGTATCACCAACCCATGATCCAAGACGAATTAAAAAGAAATGTTAATTAAATGAGAATTATGAAATTACATTAATTAATGTAAGGGTTATTTGTTTTCTTTATTTTTGTTTCCGTTTATGATGGGAGATAATGAGAATATAAAATTTTACATTAAAAAGTATAAATAATTAATAGGAAATACTATTTGAATATGCCAATAATATAGTTTCCTACTTCAATATTTAACAGTCTTTTAGCATCTCAATCAGAGATGTCAGCAGCAGTACTAAGTTTTTAAACCTACATATTTAATATCGCAGATGAAAGCTCTTTTAACTGCGTTTAATACTAATTTTACTGCTTTTTCTCTATTTAAAAATATTGAACAGCTTTTATATTAAGTTCTAAATGTTATATAAGAAAATAAATTTATTTAATGCTTACGACAATTTAATAAATAGCTTGAAATACGTGTTTTTGAATTCTTATGTACGCTACAGAATTTTCATCAAAGCAATTTAAATGAAGTGCTCTTTTGTATCAATGTTAGTTTTCTACTCTTTAATTTAGCAATATTTCCATGTATTTAATTTCAAATATATTGTAGAATGTATACGGGTATATTATTTTCTGTCGCATGATATATGAATGTATACTTTCCACTCCATGGTAGTTAAATATGAAATTAAAGGTGTCCGCGTGTATGAAAGCTAAATTAAAGACACCGAATCAACATGGTTTCTATATAACTACTACAAAAATAGAGCAGACACCTATTTTTATTCTTTTCAAAGGGCTATCTTTCTGTTTGGATCTGGATTTTTGTAGTGTTTAATTTCAAAACCAGAAAACCTGAAGGTAAGATATTTATAAGTTCCAGTGTATCCAACCGCTTCACATAAGCTTGCAGATTAGATTTTGTTGCCAGGTATAGAATTTAGTGAAAATATATGAATGTAAATAATAATATTGTAGAATTGGTAAAAAATGGAAAAAAAAAAAACTTTTCCACCCGGGTAAAAAGGGGGACCTTTTGCGTGTAAGCACACGTGAAACCACTCCCTAGGGAAAAATTTTATAATATTTTTTAAAATAGTGAATAAAAAAATTTGGAGAATAATATCAAATTCATATTTTCAACAATTCTCGTTGCTAATTTTAAAAACGTAAAAAAAATTTAGAATCAGTTTTTACTTTTTGAAATTTTCTCCAGGTATATTCAATGTGAATTGAAAGTTAAATTCTTTGCAAATGATTTATGGGAATTACGCGCTCTATGTTCATGTTTAACGCTTATTTTAAAATCGCGAATACCTGGCATTAATTACTTATTAACGTTACGCCTTTCAAAAAAAGTCGCAAGGTAAAAAATTTGAAGGTAACCTATTAAATGAACGGAATGACTAATCTAATGACTAGCGATTTCCGTAAGATATGATTCTTTTTCTGGAAAATAGCGGGACCTTCTCTTGCTCAAAATTTTATTGGGTTGTAATTGTACCTTTACGGTCATACGTTAAAATTTGTCGATCTTTTAAATTAAAACGAAATAATTTTCGGGTAGTCAGAGAGCTTATTCTTAATACCAATACCGTGAAAAGTGGAGGATTTCTCGTCTTTCTCTAGACTCAGTCCGGCATGTAACAGTCGAATGATCTTAGTGAATGGGAAATAATAATGTTACTGCGTCATCATCGCGGTGGTGCGGTGGTCAAAGAAACAGGTTCTGCGCGTTATGTTCTCACACACAGAGGCATACAATACACATGCGGAGGCTGTTATAAAATCGCAATCAATTTCCTCCATTGGCCATGTAGAAATGAGGTGATCATATCTATATGACTAAAATAAACTAACGAAGTTTTTAAATTACCAAACCCTTTTTTTCTCGTCGGTTACAGTTCGTTCTAAAACTAAGTGTACGAATCTCAAGCTTCATCATCGAAATATCGATTGCTAATCTTTCATGTTAATCAGCAAGATACGTCACCGTTAATCATCTTTGACCGAAATATGTTATTATTTAATTACAAAAAATACATTTGTTACAAACGAAAATGCCCAAATTGTTAAAAATTAAAAAAGGAATGGCTCCAATTTTCTGGTTTTAGTTTTTTTTCTGCGTAACAGTGGAAGATCAAAATTTTTGATAATGTATGAACCCATAGCTATCGTTCAAAAATATTTCTGAGTATCGAGGATGATCGATAAGTACGAATCAAGGACATAGTTTGTTGTTTTAAATAGAACATCCTGTGTTTTTTTAGTTTTTTTTTTCCCTCGAATGGGGAATATGGGTTTCCCCGCCTATTTCACGATGCGGATATTTATAATTTTGTTTTCAATCACTTAAATGTAGATATACATACCTATTTCCTTAAAAGAAATATATTAAATAATGAAATATACAGGATGTCTAGTATATTACACCTGAAACATATTTTTTTTAATAGCACCATATATTTTTGTGTATCCAACATATAAGAAATTTTTTCTGAAACTTTTATATAATAATTATTAACATTAAAAATAAAACAGTTTGTGCGTTAAACCCATTTTGCTTTTTGGATACTGCCCAAGGGGTTTTTCTTTTTAGTTCTTTGGTTACCATGATAACAGTAAACAGAACATACTGACGTTGCTATTTTTAAACTCTTTCGAAACGATATGTATCATGCGAATTTACCCCATACCGCCCCAAAAACCCCAAGTAGTTTGATTGTCCCTGTGTGTTTTCATTCCTCTTTTGTTATCAAAATGTAGACCTAGGATGAATATTAAATTTTGTGTAGCACCAATTGAAGTACCTTATGATCCACCAAAAGAAAACACCTCATCATCATCAGAGTCATTCATTCACACTTAAAAAAAGCATCTACCAGAATTACCTCTGACATTTAATGCTCTTTCTCCGCTAGAATCTGTTGAATTGTGGGATACAAGCGGTGGGTAGCTTGTGGACTTTAAAGACTGCGATATTTGTATATACGGATTTGGCGCGTTTTCTCAACTCAGCTTTGAACCGATAATCTCGCATATTTAACTTTTTTTTTTAGATGAAGTTTTTTAAAAAAAAAAAAAAACAAATGTTAAAAAAAAATACAATATTTTATTTTCCCCCAAAAAAAAATATTATTTTTTTTTATAAAGAACTTACAAAAATGAAATTTTTTTATACTTATGAATTCCCAAAGTTTTCTTGGGGAAAACAACGCAACTGCGCTGAAAGCCAGTGGCGGACGCATAAAAATTTACAAAAATAAATTAAATGTGATACGTGCTCAAATACTTTCCTTTTAATCCCTCCGTAAAATCAAAAATGGATAATTTATTTAATATTTTTAACATTAGATATGTTTCCAAAGTTGTTTTGGCAAAGCGTGTACGGCGTGAGGAAAAAGTGTTTTTGTATGCCGAAAACGAACGTTCTACATCTAGTGACGCTATATTTGCGTAAGTAAAATAATCTTTCAAATAACTTAACGGTTCTGTTGACGCACCTTCACAAATGTGCTTAATGTGCCAAAATCAGAGTTTTTATCGAAAACACTTTCAAACCTTTCTAAAACACAAACATTTCTTTCGTCTTCTATCGCGCATAGCTGTGCGTGAACATGTTGCACTATTTGCAAAGATTCCACTAACGACACCGAAGAATTTTCTAGTTTTTCTATCGCATCCGCTAGTCCCACGTAGTTGTTCTGAATAATTTCCAAATCTGTTTTAACTTGACTATCCTGAAATTTCAAGCGCTTACCTTGACAGCCGTAGCTTCCTTGGGTCGAATTCTAAAATCACGTTCTTTATATTCTCAAAATATTTAAGATAATAAAATGCAGCCTCTAGCCATGTTCCCCAACGAGTAAGAATAGGTTGTGGTGGTTCAGGAATACGGGGCATAGTCTAGAAATTCCCGAATACGTTTTGGGGATTTTACAAACGTAGCTTTTGTATGTGCTATTAGAGCGTCTACCTGGATAAGATTCTCTGTACTATCTGCTACGAGACTGAGAGTATGAAACATGTAATATGCAACAAGTTAGCACAATGTTTTTAAGAGATCGACCTACAGCAAGCATGTTTGCGCACCATCACTCATAAACATCAACAGTTGATTTGTTGAAAGTTCAAACTTTTCCAATGTATTTAACACCAACATTGAAATTACTCGGCAGTGCATTGTTGTATTCGTCTGGAAGCTAGTAAAATTGAAGGTGACGGTCGATGTGGTTCCATTGTGCGTACCATTACATTAACCACAGAATGTTTTTTACGATCTCTTGTTTCGTCCACACATGTCGCACTATTTGTAGAGATTCTTCTAACGGCACCGCAGGATTTTGTAATTTTTCTATTGCATCTGCTAGCCCGAAGTAATTGTCGTGAATGATTTTTAAACCCATTTAACTTGACTATCTTGAAATTTCGACTGGCTTTTCTGGATAGCGGCAGCTTCCTTGTATCGAATTGTAAAACCACGTTCTTAATATTGTCAAAATGTTTATGATAATAAAACGCGGCCTGCAACCATGTTCCCCAACGAGTTAGAATAGGTCTGGGTGGCTCTGGTATACGGGGGCACAGTCTGTGAAATTCGCGAATACGTTTCGGTGATTTGACAAATACTGCTTTGGTATGCGCTATTAAGCGTCTACCTCAGGATAACATTTTCTGATACTATCCGCACAGATTGAGAGCATGAATTTTACAGTAATGTGTAACAAATTAGAGATGCTTTTAAGGACCTACTATAGAAGCATGTTTGCAGCACCATCACTCATAAACATCAAAGTTGGTTTGTTGAAAGTTCAAACTTGTCCAATGTATTTAACACTAACTTTGAAATTACTCGGCAGTACATTGTTGTATTCGTTCGAGACTCATAGAATTGAAGGTGCCGATTGATGAAGTTCCAATTTGCGTGCCATTACATTAAGAACAGAATGTTTCTTCCGATCTGTTGTTTCGCCGACACATAACCACAATTTTTGATCTTTCAACTCCGATTTTATTTTTGTTCAATATGTTCGCGCGCAGATGGCACAATTCTTCGTAACGATGTTCGACTTGTAATTTGCACTCGAATAGTTATTCCAAAAGCAGATAAATGGTTTCCTTGTCTAGTAAATTAAACGGTATATTACATGCGATAAACGTACGCATAATTTATATAATTTTTTCATTGACTCGTGCGCAATTTCTTTTTGAGACATGCTTTTCACTATTTACGTGTCGTAGACAATGTTGTCTGGACCAACACATTAACGGGATTTTACAGATTACACATTTAATTTTAGCACCTTCATATATTAAATCTGGAATTTCTGCAATAAATTTTCGAAGTTTGTCCGACCGCGGTCGTTTGCTGACGAAATCATAATTTTTCTAGGACAGATAAACAATTGCACAAATGACCGGCAGCGAAAATGTCCGTACTGCTCCGCAGACGAAGTAATACTACCGTTCCTTTCGGTCCGAACTGATTCTACGCCGATGCGCGATACCGCTCGTGGCCAGCGTTAATCATAAATGTCCTTACCAATGTAGAGCTCAAAATTGTAAGTGTAATCTCTCATATTCGGATCACTTGGATATAAACAAAATAATTTTATACCAAATCTTGATCTCTTAGTTTTGACGAATTGTTTGAAATGCAACTGACCTTTGTATAACATCAAGCATTCATCTATTGCACATATCTCACCTATATCGACTAGCAAAGTTGTATTTTCCCGCAAATATGCAAAAAACATTATTATTAAGGGTCAATGGTTGTTGTTGCTTCGCAATACGCGGAGAATTGAATCTCAGAAACTTAAGAATCGAAAAATACCTAAAAATTGTAATAGCTACTTCTAGTGTAATCATAAATAGTAAAAAACATAACTGTCTCTACTCATTACTTTTCGAGAAAATACTGGTGGGCCTCCTAATATAAATGCTTTTCTCCAATAGTCGTGTGGAAGATGATTTAGTCCCATCAGCAAAGCAAGTGCAATAAAAATGTACATTTCATCCACGGTCACCTCCTTCCTATTTAAACCGTAAATTTTCAAGGTGTAATCATTTTTTGCTTCAAAAAACATTATAGCACGATCATTAGTCCAATCACATAGATGTTTGACAATTTTTTGTGAAAGAAACATTTCAAAGCACTCCCTCATGGATTTCGCTGAATCCAAATCAATTGCAGGGTGAAAATTTACATACGGAGGTGCACATTTAGGAAAATCGGTGCGTTTTTGATCGTCAAATGGATCAGAAATGACCGTCCAATCTCCGAACTGAAGAGGTTCATCCTCTACTTCCTCGTCGGTTGTGGAGAAGTCTTCCTCTTCACTTGAGTCATTACCTGATAATTCATAATTATAATTGTCGTCTACACTTTCCTCGTCGGAAGAATGCGACATTCTCTTCGAATTATAAGATCAAACTGATTCTTGTGCAGTACTGTTCTTGTGTGGCGTGAGAATGACGTGTTGAAACAGTCGATCACCTCTTGCCCAATTACAAGCATGTTGTGGGTGTGGTTTATCCCTATCAGACAATTGGTAGGCAATATACGGACACACCAAAATGCATTTGAAGTGATGCTTAAGCTAGTATCATCGAATTTTAGCCTGATGTCTACGTGAGCATCATCGTACGCAGCGGACAGTCACACATGATGTACGTACACGGATGCATCACCGGCATGAAGGGATTAATGATCATACCTGTTCTTCTAGACACGATTTGATTAAAAGTAAGGAATATGAAGAAAATGTTGGAACATATTGTAATACGAATTTTATTAATATAATACTCTTGTAAAAGTTTATAACGTTACATACTTTTTACTTCCAAGTATGCTTCACTAGTCAAATATTTGTCCCGTATTCAAACATTCATATCTACTAATATTACATTTTCATTTATGCGTTGTCTACATCGTTCTTTTATAACAGCAGCTAATATATTACAATCTTTTATAAAACCTTTATTGTTTCACTACATTAAACAATTAAATAATATGTTGCTAGGTAAACAGACCACTATTACCAATCGTGACATGATGCAACAGAAACCATTTCGTCATTATAAACACTATACAAAAATATTTATATTAAATAACGATTTCACATCCTCTACATAAATGTATGACATTAATCTACACCTTGTTATCTTGTAAAAAAATATCCTAATTGTTCATACCGAGAAAGTACAACTACTTTTCGCTACGATTGTATACATATTTCAACAACTATAGAAATTCTACGCGTTTAGAAATCGTAGTAGACTTCGGAAAACGAATAGGCCGAACGGTTTAAATTACGCGGCCGGAGAATCGGAGGCTGCTGACGTGCAGCCCGAAACATGTAGAAACATGAGAAGGTACGATCGACGATACGACATCGTCGCTTCAACAGCCAACTTCGATATTACAGCGGCGAGTTGTCGGGCAGCGGAAAACGGAATTTTTTAAACTCGCGATCGTAGCAGACAGCTTGACTCTATCCGTATTATGTAGTTCTTATTGTTATTAGACGCTCTACCGCACAATTACCGTACACGATAGCGATTTCTACGCCGTTCGACTTGGTTTTCATTCTTTGGAAAGAACATTCGATTGGGTTCGCTGGAAATTAAGTTTAGAATTTTAATTTCGAATAATCGTTATGGTTTTTTGCGAAGGATTAAAATGGTATCTAAAAATGGAAAAAAAATTAAGTCTTATGCTGCAACCTTTTAAAGCGAGAGTTTCTAAATAGTGATAGCAAGAAATATGAGGTAGTGTGGCAAATATTAAAGGTAACGGCGTACTAAACTATTTTAAGAAATAACAAAAAAAATAGAAATAGACATCTATGGAAAGGATGACAAAAAATACCTTATAATTGGTAGTATAGTATGGAATGCTTTATTGAAATCAAGCAGTACTAGGACTGTAAGCAAACACTCATACGTTGCAATCAAAATGCTGTCGGTGATTTCCAGCAATGTGCTCCCACAACTGTGCCTAGCGCGAAACCCCGATTGGTAACCAGACAAAATGTTATATTCCTGAACATATTCCCGCAACTGTGTGTTCAAAACCTTTTGAAGAAGAATCTTAGAAAGACAAGATAGAAGACCAATAGGTTTTAGATCGACAAAAGAAGTAGGGTCAGGCTTTTCCGGCAGGAGCAATATGTAGGTGTAATCCCAAATATGGGGGAAAACTCCTTCGATAATACAAGAATTAATTGTAAGTAGAGAGAGGTAATCGTCTCTGCGGTACATAGGCGTTTAACCGGAGTGGCGGACTGCGTGCAAAAATCGATTCTCGCATTGTCAGCGCCCGCTTGTTTATTTTTCGTTCAGTTTAGGAAACGAGAGCGTGCGTTGTATTTTGTGTTACGTGTTATTCGTTATAAATATATAATTATTAATTTAAAATGTGTAATGTGAACAAGGCTAAAAAACGACCATTTGCTGGCACAGTAAATAAGTTTATCTGTGACTTTCCGAATTTGTTCTACGACGGTGCTCAAATAGTTTGTAAAGTGTGCGAGAAACATTTGATGTGCTGCTACCATGTAAATAGCACAGAAATAGAAAAAAAGGCGAGCCAACGAGAACTGTCTTTATTTTCGTATGTATTTGTCACGATTATAACCTGTAAGTTGTCACTTCGCTTAATCGAAAAAGAACCGTTTCAGAACTTTTGATATAAGTACAACCCCGAGTTGAAGTTGCCAACTACGAAAACGGCACATAAGCATGTTTTATTGGTACGCGAAGACGTGGAGAAGAGAATCAAATCCACATTAAAAAATCAGTTCCTTTGGTTATGTGTTGACGAGACAACAGATTGTAAAAGAAATTCTGTTCTAATTGTTATAGTGCGTCCGCTGGACCTTCATAAGCCGACATTTCCACTGTTACTAGCTAGCAAAAGACTGCAATTAAGAAAAACCTAAAATTAAAAGCCTATTATCACAAAAAATGGAAAACAACACGAAATAATCATTACAAAATGGTGTTTCAGAGACTTCGCAAGTTGGTTAATACGAGTTAATCTAGCTACACTTATACGTTCATCGTAGTGAACTTAGCCTCATGACAGATCCATACTTTTGCAATTTGCGCGTTCCAAACAGGGTACTATCAAATTCCCGGAAAGGTTTACGATACTGCTAATGAATACACTAACCCGGAACTGATACTCAATGTTTTCGCCTCATCTTTCTCTAGCGTTTTCTTGCCCGAATCTTTGGCCTGCGATCAACCAGACATAGCCTTTAACTTACCGCCATTATGTTTACAGTCTGTTTCTGAAGATTGTTATTCAGTGTACAAAAGGTTTAAGAAACAAATTATCAGCTGGTGATGATAACATTCCATGTCTCCTTGTTAAGGACTGTGCTTCTATCTTTGCCACACTTTGCCTGCTTACTTGTTTAGTAAATTAAACGGTAGATTACATGCAATAAAGGTAACACATAAGTTAAATTTAAATTTGTCATAGTGTCGTGTGCAATTTTCTTTTGAAGAATGCTGTTTACTATTTACGTGACGTAGACAATCCCTTTTGGACCAACACATCAAAGGGATCTTACAAACTACACATTGAATCTTAACGCCATCATAATTTAGGTCAGGCATTTCTGCTATAAATTCTGTAACTTTGTCCAACATTGGTCGTTTTCGCGACGTAGGCAACATTTTTAAAACAAACGTAGAACTACGAAATAGTATTTACGACAGCGTACATGTATACACAACAGATTTGGTTGAGACTTGCAGTTATACTGAGGGTTGTATCGAACCTTCGCCACTGCCCGTTGGCGCTAGTGAGTAACTCTACTGATAACAGTGCTTCTACTTTTAATGTTCGGTAATTTCGATGCAGTCCGCCAACCTACTTGGTAACGCTGCTTAAGAGGGTGGGTGTTCACAACTTTTCAGATATCATTCTTGATTGTCCGGTTATTTAATTGCCACACCTCGTATATCATGCGCGAAACATAACTGATGGTTTGTACCGATCAGTTTTCTTACTTTCTTTTCCTACTTACTCCTGTAATTTATTTTTAATGAAAGTTAAACATTTATCGGCAGGCATATATCCATGAACACGACATAATCCAAGGTTCCAAAAAAGTCACATGTATGAACATTAATGTACATGTATCGACGGTTCTACAGCAATTTGTGTAATCAATGATATTCCTATATTCGGTTTTTTACTATAACCACCCATTGTTCGCTGCACCCACTAGAATAATTTGAGAGCCGAGAAGGAGAGCGGCGTGTTCCTTCCAGTATAGATACTGAACACGTCTAAGCCTACTCACTGCACGTTACAACACGTTGGAAGCGGTATATGGTTACAAAAGCAATAATGTAAAAGGCATAAACGCATGAGTTGTTTTTTTACTTACCATCTGTGTAATATAATAAGTAATAAACATGAAAAAAAAGTATTTTCATTTCGGGAACGTAAAGTTTTTCTAAATGCTTTGGAAGCCTGAAAAAAAATTTTTTTATACTTATTCTGTTTGTATATGTATTTAATATTCTTTCCATTACCGGTAAAGATCGCAAAATTTCCAAAAGTTTTGGAAGAACTTTCACAATTTACCGGTAAACCCTACATTTAATGTGATACCTGCCTCTGTAGAAATATTTTGCAGTTGTTTAATGTTTTTTACATACCACGCAAACTCTTCGTTTGGTGTAACCGAAGGCAATGCTTTCATGTAGATTGTTGTTAAGTTTTTGGGAAAAGTTATGAAAATGGTTATCTAAACATAGACTAAAATTATTGTTGCTTTGGGAAATTTAAAAAACATATATCTATATCTTTATTATACTGCTTCGTAAGACTTTCTTTCTGTAATAAAATCATATATTTTGCATTAAATAAACATTAAAATTGTAACACGAAAGGTAGATTCGAGTGGACTAAACGACTCTATCTCCACCCATCTTGGTTTCGCCAAAAATGGACGTGGTCTATTAAAAGCTACTCTCGAAAAAAGTTGTTAAGTTGCTAAAAACTACGATGATATCATGTTAGAGAAGTGATGAGTCATTCGGTGCGTCTTAGTTAGTTCTAAAACGTATAAACCTCGTTTTTTTTCCTTCTTTTCTGTTGGTCTTCATTGTGCGCGTTCGTCGGTGCTGTCAATCATTGAATATAATTGATGGTTTGAAGCCAGTTGAGTTTCCTTTGGTATCGTAACTGGTGAATGGACCGGAGATACTTCTCTTGTGCGTGTTTTATGTTCGTTAAAAAATATGCTTGAGATTTAAATGAAAAAAGATGATCATGGTGGTGACATTAGGATTAGTTTGAGAGGAATTTTATACAGTGTGACCCATTTGAAAATTTGAAAATTTTGTTTAAATACAAAGTGGATCAAAAAGTCTACTTCCACATAAAATTTCACAAGATCACTTAAATTTTTAAGGCACTTTATGATTATTTTCGGAGGTCGAAAATAGCAAAAATTTTTTAGCATTTTTTTAAATAAAAATCATCCACTAAATGGTTCTAGGATGGGGATTTAGGAGGAGCCAAATCGCGAATAAGGTGGATGTTCAACAGATTGTATTTCATTCATTCAATTTTCCCTTTTCTATCGTACTTATGGGGACGGGATTGTCCCATTGAAAAAGATCTTCTTCTTTCGCAACCAAGTTTTTTATTAATTTTTTTATTCACTTGGTCTAAAATTTTGGTTTTTTCATGTTTATTGTTTGGCCCCTTTGGGGAAAATAGTCAATTAGTAATATTCCCTTAGCATCCCAAAAAACTTTTCCCGCTGATTTCACGGGCATTGCTTTCTTTGGTGGTGGAGAACCTCTAGTCCCCATTGTTTTATTTTTTTTCACGGGGATAATAATGATTCCCGTTTTCGTTGTAACAAATCGTCGGGTGAAATCGGTTTTTTTTGAGTTAAGTCAGACCCCTTGACAAATTTCATTCTCGAAGGTCCATTGTCAATTTGGGGGCACCCATCTTGCCGAAAGCTTTTTCATCCCAATTTTACAGGGATTGAAATGTTCTTTCATCTGAGATGCGTTACCCTTAGCAATTCCGGAGAATTTAATGGACGATCCTGCAAACCATATCGGGATTTTTTTCGACATTTCAGGCGTCGTGGCATTTTTTGGTCGTTCATTGCGCGGGTCACCTTCAGGCTCTACGACCATTTTTAAAATTTCCCGTCACCCACTTATGAAAAGTCGTAAATGATGGTAAAACCCTATATTGCATATTTTATGATTTTCTTTTCCCTTTCCCAACCCTTTTTTTAAAATCATATATTTGAAAAAGGCGCCAGTTTTATCCTTTTTCCCAAAACTACAAACAGCTTTATTCACAACGGCACAAAATTATATACTTGAAAAAAATAAATTTTTGACATTTGTGCACAAAACAATTGCGCCATCCATTTCGTATGTTTTTAAACGAACTGATTTCGCGAACATTTCAAAACCCCCGTATATTACTATTGGCAAACGGGTTTAAAGTTTTGGATTAATGTGTACCATTTCCCCGCACACAAAGTAAACGAATTAAAACACTTTTTTACACTAATCCGTTTGTAAGTGGCCCGCTTGACATTGACGTTATTTGCTTTTGTATGAACATCAGTTAAAAATTAAAAAAAAATCATTTAAAGTTTGTTAAAATTATCGTAAAAGTGTACGACACGAATATAATATAAATATTTTGAATGGTTTTAATACTTACTAGACCAGTGTTGTAAATTTAAAGCATTTAATTTCATTCATTAAAATGTAGAAATGTAAAAAAAAAGGGGATTTTTTTTTTTAAGGTATCAAAAAAATATTGAAACCCTTTTATAAAAATAAAACATAAACTGTAGATTGTGAATAGAAATGGACATACACTTTTCAATCTGGGGATGCGAAGAAGCTATACCAGCAAACACATTTTCCCCTACGAAGAAAAGTATCCAGAACCTTTATGAAGTGACAAAAAAAGATTTAAGAAACATTCTAGAAAATAATTTCTCTATTTTGAAAAAATGTACTAGGAAAAGGGTAATATAATGTTATAGCAATAAATAATCCTGTTTCCTTACTTTTTACTTGTATTTCACATACCTAAATAACCGGACTGGTGCTAGAAAACATTTTATTAATCACCAATTACATTAAAAATTTTTAAATTTTCAATGTACTTTCCTTGCCGATCCCTACAACGCTCCATAAAAAAATTTTTCCACTGTCGGTAAATGGGGAATCCGTTTCTGTCAGTTTGTTAAAAACCCCCCGTTTTTTTCCCTTTCACCGCTTCCACATTTTGTCAAATCTTCCCCCCTTAAGCTCCGATTTTTTTTGGGAAAAAAAAAAAGTCACAGGGGGATTAAAAGGCGATACGGTGGGTGGCCCAAATTTTTAAGTGATGCCGGTTTTCCCCAAAGAACGCCTTCACAGACAAGGGGAATATTTTTGGGCGTTGTCTTATGGGAAATCCAGGATTTGCTCTTCCAAAAAAGGGGGAATTCTTCGTTTTCCCCATTCGTTCACGGGGTGGTTAGAATCCCCGTGTTTCACAAGAAAAATTGAGGTTAAAATCGTTTTCTCGATCTGAACACCCCCCGCATTTTTTAAAACCCCACGCCGGGGTAAAACTTGAACGGACTATTGGCGGGGGGACTGAGCGACGTACAACTGTGCCCATCGAGCTCACGGTTGGGGGAAGCATCTACAAGCACAGACTTGTTCAAACCTGCCACCATTGGGCGTAGACACGTGATGCAAAGCAACAGCTTGGCTGCAACATTCAGCTGACTTCTCCTGCATATTAGTGGTAGCAGTGCATTCTTGGCTCTCACGAGCTTCCTTCTAACTTGATTAATGTGTGAAGCCCAGGTAAATCATTTGTCCCACGTGACTCCCAAGTGAGTTGGCCTGGGGCCACCCCCCGGGGGCGTTATTTTATTAGGCCTAGGGCCCCCCTAGAGCTATTGTGTGTAGATGTTTGCTGTCAAAACCTTATTGGGTTTAAAATTAAAAAGTAAAAAAATCGTGCTCAAACACTTACCATTTTTTAAAGTCCTCCGTGAAAACACAAAGTGAATAATGTCTGTTAAATATCTGCAAGATTGGGTATGTTTTTAACAACTGTTTTCGACAGACCGAATTTCGGCGCGAGGAAAAAAAGTGTTTATATGCAGAAAACGAACGTTCTACATCTAGTGACGTTATATTTGCGTAATTAAAATATTCTTTGAAACAACTTAACGGTTCTGTTGACGCACCTTCATAAATGTGTCTTAATGTGCCAAAATCAGAATCTTTCTCTAAAACACTTTCAAATTTTTCTAGAACACAAACATTTTTGGCTTCTATCGCGCATAGCTGTGCGTGAACATGTTGCACTATTTGCACAGATTCCACTAACAACACCGAAGGATCTTGTAACTTTTCTATTGCCTCCGCTAGTCCGAAGTAATTGTTGTGAATAATTTTTAAATCTGTTTTAACCCGACTACCTTGAAATTTCGACTGGCTTTTCTTGATAGCGGCAGCTTCCTTTGGATCGAATTGTAAAACCACGTTCTTAATATTCTCATAATATCTATGATAATAAAACGCAACATTTAACCAAGTTCCCCAACGTGTAAGAATAGGTTCTGGTGGCTCAGGCATACAGGGGTACAGTCTGTGAACTTCGCGAATACGTTTCGGGGATTTGAGAAACACCGCTTTTGTATGCGCTATTAAAGCGTCTACCTCAGGATAACATTTTCTGATACCATCTGCTACAAGACTGAGAGCATGAATTTTACACGTAGTGTGTAACAAGTTAACAGAATGCTTTTTAAGAGACCGGCCTGCAGAAATCATGTTTGCGGCACCATCACACATAAACAACAACAGTTGGTTTGTTGAAAGTTCATGCTTTTCCAATGTATTTCACACAAACTTTACAATTACTTCGGCAGTACATTGTTGTATTCGTCTGGAAGCTAATAGAATTGAAGGTGACGATTGATGCGGTTCCAGTTTACGTGCCATTATATTAACGACCGAATGTTTTTTACGATCTGTCGTTTCGTCCACACAAATAAAATTTTTTTTTCAACCCGTTTTAAATTTCTTCTTTCAACATATTCACGAGCAGATCACATCTTTGTAACGATGCCCGACTTGGAAATTTTTTACCGAACAGTTTTCCAAAACAAGACAAACGCTTTTATCTAGTAAATTAAACGGTATATTACATACAATAAAAGTAAACATAAAAAATAAGTTTTGTCATAGTCTCGTGAAGTTTTTTTGAAGTGCGTTCCTTTTTAGGGCCGAAAAGTCCTTTTGGGCCCAACCATCAACAGGACAAATACACATTCAATTTTAAATCATACGTTAACAGGAATTTCGGCTAAAATTTCTAACTTTCCCCCCTTTTTTGGGACGTACGCAAATTTCAAAACCGCGCTAATGGAAGGTCAACTACACTGAGGCTTGTATGTAACCGTATAGATAAGACGCAGCTGCCTGTTGGCGCGCGTGGCCAACTCTAATTATAAGGTATAAGATATACATAATTCATTCAGAATATTGACCGGGATTTTCGCAATAATTACGTAATACAATCGGGGGGGGGGGCATTGCGGCCTTATGGACACACCGTCCTTGCTGTTGTTCTAATTTTGCCAATCAAATCACAATAGTTTTACTTTGGGGGTCAGCTCTCCGATTCTCAAAAAATCCATAAACCAACAGTATAATTTCTACCACATTCATAATACCATTTGTACTACACTTATTCTTGTTTGCAGATCCATGTTTAAGTTTATCTCGTTTAAATAAAACTACGGCTATCCAAGGTAATATAGATCAAGTTCAACTTCAATAATCAAAAACTTTGATCCAAGGCTGCAACCGCGGCTGCTCTTATTCACCTGACTTCCGTTAAAATTATGAAAAAAAAAATCAGTATCTCATTAATCGATAATTTATCTTTTAAAAGAATTCAAATATTTACATCGACGTATGATTTATGCCTACAGGAAAAGCTGTGAGTCTCCTTAGAAATTCCACAAACTAAGCGAATATAAACCGGTTAATACAAGCTTTGTCATAAGATTAATTCTCCGTTACCAGATTTTTTCGATATGTGCGAACAATATTTCATCGTGTTATTGCAATGCGAACATAAATCTCGGTGAATAATTTTAGAATAACCTTCTATGCGCTAATTTCCATAAAATAAAAAAGTCCACTGAGCAATCAGAGGCCGCGAACGATATGGCATTGAGACTAATTGTCCGTATAGAGTATATCGGAAGTAATTTTATCGTTTTTTTGTTGGGTTTCCTGAGGTTTCTTTAGGTTAGGTGAATGTATGAATAATAATAATAAATGCGATAATCTTGACAATAGTTTCGTATTCTTCATTAAAGAAAATGATCATGTGTAATACGAATTCTTTAAATTGCATTGATAGCAGTATTTCAAAAAGTTATCTCTAATCATCATCTGGTTATTTAAGCCAATGGAAAACAAAATTGCGTTTACTGATGCTACATCAACTATACAGGGTACGGCAAAAGTAACTCATTGGTAAAGCTGGCCACGAGCGGTACCGCGCAGTAGCGTAGAGTCGACCACCTGCGTTCCACAGAGTTATTCTGCTAATAGAGATGTTTGCTGCCGCAAATAATCTCGCTATTTTTAAAAAAAATTAAATAAGACGTGCCAAACATTTACCATTTTAAGAGTCCTCCGTGAAATCACAAAGTGAATAATGTCTGTTAAATATTCAAATTAGATATGTTTCAACTGTTGTTTCGAAAAACTAGACGGCATGGGGAAAAAAAATGTTTTAAGAGAAGAACATTTCATCAGTGACGTAATATTTGCGTAAGAAAAATAATTTTTCAAATAACTTAACGATTCTGTTGACGCCCCTTTCCCCAAAATTGCAAGTGCCAAATCAAATTTTTTTCTAAAAAACATTTTCAAATTTTTCAGAAAGAAAAATTTCTTGCGTCTTAATCCGCATATGTCGGTTTTATATTTGTAAGTTTTTTAACGGCACCCAGGATTTTGTAATTTTTCATTGCATCTGTTTTAAAAGTAATTGTCGTGAATGATTTTTAAATCCTTTTTAACCCCATATTTTGAAATTTCACTGGCTTTTCTGGATAGCGGCAGTTTTTGTATCAATTGAAAAACCCATTTCTTAAATTGTCAAAATATTTAATAAAAAAAACCGGTGCAACCTTTTCCCCAACAGTTAGAATAGGTTCGGGGTTTTTTGATGGGGGGGCCAGTCGTAAATTCGCGAATACGTTTGGGGATTTGACAAATACTGCTATGGTATGAGCTTTTAAAGCGTCTACCTCAGGATAACATTTTCTGATACTATCCGCCACAAGATTGAAGCATGAATTTTACATTTTGGGTAACAAATTAGCGAATGGTTTTTAAACCGGGCCTAGAAAGATGTTTCCACCCTCACCACTAACATCAAGAGTTGGTTTGTTGAAAATTTAAACTTGTCCAATGTATTTAACACTAACTTTGAAATTACTCGGCAGTATTCGTTTAGACTAAAGAATTGAAGGTGCCGCTTGATGAGGTTCCAATTTGCGTGGGTTACTTTAAAAACAGAATGTTTTTTCCGATCGTTGTTTCGTCGAAAATAACCAAAAACTTTTCCCCGATTTTATTTTTTGTTCAATATGTTCGCGCAGATGGACAATTCTTCGTAAGATGTTCATTTGGTAATTTGCACTCCGATTAGTTATTCCAAAAACAGATAAATGGTTCCTTGTCTAGTAAATTAAACGGATATTTAAAGCGATAAACGTCCAAAATTATATATAAATTTTCATTGTCTCGTGCGCAATTTCTTTTTTAGACATGCTTTTTACTATTTACGTGTCGTGACAATGTTGTCGGGCCAAACATTAACGGGGTTTTAAATTACAATTTAATTTTTGCACCTTCAAAATTAAGTCTGGAATTTCTGCAATAAATTTTAAGTTTGTCGACCCCCCCTTTTTGTGACGAAATCATAATTTTTCTAGGACAGATCAAGCAAATGACCGGCAGCGAAAAAGTCCGAATGCTCCCAGAAAGTAATATTCGGCCCGAACTGATTTACGGACCGGGGACCCCTCGGGCCCGCGTTACTCATTAGTCTAATATCTCTGTAAATATAAAGTTTTGAAAAAAATGGTTATTAACAAAATTTGTTTGAGTGGTTATTTTTTATTATTTTCCACCATTTGTAATTTTTTTTTCAAATGATTTCTTACGGTGACAAAGAAAATATTTCTTTTTAAACGGCAAGAGTAACATTTTTTGGCAGTGATATAAGTTCGAGATACATCTTCTACATGAGCTTAACAAAGATGATCCGGACAGGCGATGGAAATGTCTAATAATGATCCAAATCTTTTTCAACAATATTTTATTTTCTGACGGAGCTACGTTTAATCTGAACGGATTTGTAAATACGCATATGTAACTGTCGTTATTGGTCGATTGAGAATTCACATTGGATGATAGAAAATCATACATAGCTTCTCCAAAAGCTTAATGCGTGGGCTGGTATTGTTGGGCAACGGATCGTAAGTCCATATTTTTTAGAAAACACTTTAACAGGGGATGGTTACTTAAACATTTTGCTTAACCACATTGTACCAAATATTTTGAATCTGTTTCCTAATGGTAATCAACCAGATATGCCAAATCGTGGCCTATGGTTTCAACAGGATGGAGCTTCACCACATTATGCAATTATTGTTCGACTGTACTCAGATACAATTTTTCCCGATAGTTGCGTTAGACGTCGGGATTTTATTGAGTGCTTCGCTAGGTCACCCGATGTAAACCTATTAGTAGAGTTATTCAATTTGCGTTTTAAAGAGGGGTTTTGGGCCATGTTTACAAAAAATTGGTCAGAAATAAAATATAATACGTGCTCAAACATTTTCCGTCTTAAGAGTCCCCCCGTGAAATCACGGGGGAATAATTTTCCTTTTTAAAAAATTGCAACATTAGATATGTTTCCACAGTTGTTTCGGCAAACCGAATGCGGCGTGAGGAAAAAGTGTGTTTATATGCAGAAAACGAACGTTCTACGTGATGTTATGTTTGCGCAATTAAAACAATTTTTGGAACAACTTAACGGTTCTGTTGACGCACTTTCACAAATATGTCTTAATGTGCTAAAATCAGAATCTTTCTCTAAAACACTTTCAAACCTTTCTAGAACACAAATATTTTTTAACGACACCGAAGGATTTTGTAATTTTTCTATTGCCTCCACTAGCCCGAAGTAATTGTTCTGAATAGTTTTTAAATCCGTTTGAACCTGACTATCTTGAAATTTTGACTGTCTTTACTTTGGGAGCCCGGTTCCTTTGGGTCAATTGTCCCCCGTTATTTATTCTCAAAATATTCATGATAATAAAACGCGGCCCCATAACCATGTTCCCCCAAAGTGTAAGAATAGGTTTTTGGGGGCTCAGGCATACGGGGGCCGGGCCGGAAATTTGCGAATATGTTTTCGGGGTTTGACAGACACTGCTTTTTTATGCGCTATTAAAGCGTCTACAGGATAACATTTTCTAAAACTATCTGGGCCCCATGATTGAAAAATTAATTTTGCACGTAATATGTAACAAGTTAGCAAAATGTTTTTAAAAAGACCTTACAGAAAGCAAGTTTGCGGACCATCAATTTAAAAATCAACAGTTGGTTTGTTAAAAATTCAAACTTTTCCAATGTATTTAACACTAACTTTGAAATTTCTTCGGGAGTACGTTGTTGTACTCGTCTGGGAAATAATAGAACTGGGAAAGGGGACGATTGATGTGGTTCCAATTTTACGTACCATTACATTAACCATAGAATGTTTTTTTCAATCTTTTTGTTTCGTCCACATAATCACAGTTTTTTTCTTTCAACTCCGAAATTCTTTTTTAACATGTTCACGAGCAAGTGGCACAATTCTTTGTAACGATGCCCGACTTGGTAATTTGCAGTTTAATATTTATTCCAAAAGAAGACATATACTTCCTTGTCTAGTAAAAATTTAAAAGGTACATTCATCAAAAAAAGGTAAAATAAAATTTAAAATTTTAAAATTTTTCATATGTCTTTTGCAATTTTTTTTTAAAAATGCCGTTTACCCCATTTACGTGACGTAAAACAATTCCTTTTGGACCAAACATTAAAAGGGGTTTTTACAAACTTCCTTGAATTTTTAAAGCCATTTTAATGGGATCAGGATTTTTTTTGCTATGAATGTGAACTTTGTCCAACATTGGTCTTTTCGCGACGTAGGGAAAAATTTTTTTAAACAAACGTAGAACTTGAAATAGTATTTTTGGCAGCGTACATGTATACACAACAGATCTGGTTGAGACTTGCAGTTATACTGAGAGTTGTATCGAACCTCCGCCTCTGCCCGTTGGCGCTAGAAGATTTAAGAAAGAAAATTAGACGTGAGATACTAGCCATATCATTTAATGAGCTTCAAAATACTATTCGCAATTTTTGGGAACGTCTAGGACACTACCAGGCCATTAATTTAATTTTTTAACCTTCGTATTTTTTTTAATCAAACTTTTTCTCAATGTTTTTTGTTATTTAACCTCATGAAAACAATACAAATACATAGTAAGAAATTTATAAGAATTCCAAATCTGCCAAAAATGTTACTCTTACCATTTAAAAAAAAATATTTTCTTTGTTACCATAAGCTTTTTGAAAGATCAGATCAGAGGAAGTCCGGTCCTGGGTTAAACGGCGAGGAGGTGCGTAAAAAGTGCTCCGTGTTTTTAATCAAAAATTCCGGAATAAGCCAGAGTAATTAAATTAAGTGAGATATCAGACACATCATAAAAGTATAAGCAGTAAATAAAACCAAAATCATCATAAGTTAATCGTTAATAAGATTGAAAAGTTGAACTCGAATATATAAAAATATACTGAATCGAATATAAAAAAGGGCAAAAAGAGCATGCACCGATAAGAGGCGAGTCTCCGAACGGTTGATATGGACGAGCTTCTTTCCGCGGTAACGATAGTTTGTAAAGACAGTGCCGGAGTAAGGAGGCGACAGAATCAAAATAAAATGAGCGAAAAGGAAACAGACAGCGATGATTCTTTAAAAAGAAAAAGAATGGAGAATCAACCGGAGGAAGCCTTCGCAAAAAGTAAAAAAAAACATTCAGATCACCAGCCAAGGTGAGTGTAGGTGCAGAAAATAAATTTGCGGTACTATTGCAGGAAATAAGAGGTATAAAATTAGAAATGGGGGAGGTTAAGGAGATATGAAAAGACCTGAAATTGTTAAGGTCAGAGATGAAAGAATATAGAGAAGAGATACAACAGCTAAAGAAAGAAAATGAGAATTTAAGACAAGTATACGAGACGACCGTACAGGAAAACGACAAAAGTTAAAGACTGCGTGGAGATAATTGAAAAGAAAGAGAAGAAGAATAATATTATAGTGAAGGGAATGAAGATTGAGGCAAACGATACGAAAATAATAAAAGAAACAATGCAGAAATTCGTACAGCAGTATTTGAACAATGAAGCTGAAATAAAACGAAAGAAAAAATAGTAGATAAAATTTAAGAAATAAAGAGAGACTAACTCAGTATATAGAGCAGTTTATAGGAAATTACTAGTTAGGATTTAGAAAGGAAAAAATCAAAATAGCCCTTATTCATATCTGGGGAAAATTTTAAGAGGAGGTTAAAAAAAGGGGCCCCAAACGGGCAGCGGCGTTGTTTCGATTAGGTTTTTGGGTTCCACAAAGACCCTATTCTGTTAGATGTTTGCTGTCAAAATTTTGGGAAAATTTTTAAAAAAAAAAAAATAATGCGTGCTCAAACACTTACCTTTTTAAAGAGTCCCCCCGTGAAATCGCAAAGTGAATAATGTCTTTTAAAATTATCTGCAACGGGGTTGTTTCAACAATTGTTTCGAAAGGGAGTGGGGCCGCTAGAAAAAAAAATGTGTTTATACAGAGAAAATTCTAATCAATGACGTTAATTTGCTAAAAAATTGAAAACAACTTTTAATTAAAATTTTTAAAGGAAATAAATTTTTAAAATTTCATTTTTTAAAAAAAATTTTTTTGGGTTTATGGAATATTGGGGGAAAACATGTTATTATTTGAAAATTTCCATAAACATAAAGGGATTTTGGTTGTGAAAAATTTTTTAGATCCTTTTTAACCCCAAACTATAAAAAAAAATTTAGACGGGTTTTTCGATAGGGGCAGCTTTTTTTGGACTAATTGAAAAACCACCTTTTAATATTTTTCGAATTTTTTAAAAAAACCCGGATTTAACCAAGTTTTCCCTTTTAAGAATAGGTTCGGGTTGGCTCAGGTATGGGGGGGCTTATTCGGGGGAAAATTTCCCGGAATCCCGTTTCGGGATTTGACAAACACCTTTTTTTATGCGCTATTAAAACGTCTACCTCGGGGTAACATTTTCTGATACCATCTGCCACAAGATTGAGAAGAATTTTTACCGTAATGTATAACAAGTTAAAGAATGCTTTTTTTTAAAAGACCCCTTTTGAAATCTGTTTGCCCAAAACTCATAAACATCAACAGTTTGGGTTTTTTGAAAGTTCTTTTTTTCAATGTATTTCACACAAACTTTACAATTACTTCGGGGGTTTTGTTGTTTTTTCTGGGTTTTAATAAATTGAAGGTGACAAATTTATGCGGTTCCATTTTAGGTGCCATTATTTTAACGACCGAATGTTTTTTACGATTTGTCGTTTCGTCCAGACATAACAACATTTTTTTTTCTTTCAACTCGAACGATTGAATTCTTTTTTCAACATATTCACGAGCAGATGGCACTATCCTTCGTAACGATGTCCGACTTGGTAATTTGTACTCCGAATAGTTATTCCAAAACAAGACAAACGCTTCCTTGTCTTTAAAACGGTATAACATTTGTCCTTTTTCAAGCCGTGCAAGAAATATGCTTCCTTTTATGTAGAATCCCTTTTAAAATATCAATCACTACAAATTCAATTGGAAAGTTAACGAATTTTCCCAAATTCCTAATCCCTTTTGGGATCGGCGAGTATAAAATTTTTCCCCGTAGGGTAATAAAATAAGCCACATTATTGGAACCAAATCGAGCGCTCCTGTTGTCAAAAAATTAATTTGAATATCTGTTTGCTCCTAGTAGTTTCAATCGTTTCAAGCCTTTAACTGCAAAAAATAATTGTGCTGAAATCGCCAGTTAATGTGTGTGAATGCAAATAAAATTAGCAGATATTTTTGTGGTACCTTATGCATTAAACATTTTATATTTTTTTTTTTTTTCGTTATCTTTTTTTTTAAAATTTTTTTATTTTTCTCTTTTAAGGAAGATTTTATTAATTTCTCCAATTTATTTTCAATAAATTTTTTATTATTTTTTTTTTTTTAAAATTAAAACGGATATTACATACAATAAATGTAACAAAAAATTAAAATTAAAAATTTGTCATAGTCTCGGGGCAATTTTTTTTTTGGTTTATGTCGTTCACTGTTTACGTGCCGTAGACAGTCCCTTTTGGCCCCAACTCATCAACGGGACATTACATACTACACATTAAATTTTTTAGCCCATCATACGTTAAGTCAAATTTCGGAAAAAATTTTTAATTGGCCCGCCTTGGGTCTTTGCGCGACGAACTTTTCAAACCCGTACCGCGTTGGGAAAGGGTAACCCACTGAGGCTTGTATGTAACCATAGATACGACGCAGCTGCCTGTTGGCGGGGTGGCCAATACTTATGAAATGGCGAATGCACATATTTTTCCCAGATTTCCAACAAGGTTTGACAAACCAAATAAAAAAAAAATGGTAAAAGATTTAAAAAACAACAGAAAAAAAATTGGTAAAAAAATAATGAGGGGGCGCAAGCAAATGAAAAAGGGGGATACGAGACGATCAAAGAAAAAAATGGTAAGACGGGCGATGCATTGTCAGGTTTTTTTCATTACAGCGTTAAATAGCGTAAAAAAAAAAATAGCAAATAGAGGGACATAAATAAAAACACAATACAAGTTTAAATGCAGAAATAGTAAAAATTTCTATAAAAAAACTTAAAAAACGTTTCAAAAAGGGAATAAGGGGTTTGAAGATAAACGAAGAAGCCAAAAGATAATCCCGTTGGAGAGACAAGAAAACAAAATTTAAAAAGAATGGTAGTAGATGCGTGTAATTTTGAAAAGGGGAAAACCCTTCAAAATCTGGTGGCAATGGTTAACAGAACAAACGATAGATTAGATGTAAAAAATTAAACGGAAACAGGGGGTTTTTCGAAATAAATAAAAAAAAGGAACAGAAATTTTAAAACTTTTTAAAAAAAGATAGTAAGAAAAAAATGGGGGAAAAACAATAAATGAAATGGAAGATCCGGGTGAACCATTGGAGAATGGATGCAGGATGAAAATATAGTTAAAACAATTAAAGCACAAAGAATAGGATGGTATGGTCAGATAAGAAGGAGAGAAAGGGAAAAACCAGTAAGAATGATAACGGCACCACAAACAACGAGAGTAGGAGGGAGACCAAAAATAAGATGGAAGAAACAAGTGGAGGATAATATAGGAAATATGGAGATATAAAAAAATGGAGAAGAAAAATAGAAAAAAAGAGAAAGGGAAGAAAATGTGAAAGGGCAAAGACGCACCAGACTCTGAATTTTAAAAAAAATGGGAGACTTACCCGTCAAAGGATCAAAAATTAAAAAAAGCTACAACTCCCATGGGAGTGTTCTAGCTTTTCGGGTAAGTCAATATTATCCCTTTCGCCATAACAAGCTTTTGAAGGTTATCGTAGTGGCGGCCTTGCCCCTGCGTTTTTGGGTTTGGTCATGTTAATTTAATCACGATCGCGTCATTTATCTGCCTACAACGCCAAAACATGTCAGCTCTGCTATTAGTTTGTCCCAAAAAGGAACACGGCAGTATTTCAGTGGTAAAGGGTGGAAAAGGGGCGGCCCGGGGCTTTTTTCACAATACGGGTCGGGTTTTTTCTCGTAAAAACGTTTTTTTTGGATCAAAAAGTTTCAAAAACCCGGGTAAACAAAAAGAGAAAAGAATTTTAAATTTCCCCCACATGCCCATTGGGGGGCCAACTCGACGATACGCAAGCGGCCGCTTCGTAACCTTCAAAGCTTTTTATGGTGAAAAGTAGATAATATTTGATTTCCCCCGTATGTATATATGTTTTTGAAAAAAAAAACCAAAATGGAAAATAATAGAAAATAACTTGTCAAAAAAATTTTGTTAATAACATTTTTTTCTAAAGTTTATATTTACAGAGATGAGTTAGTTTTGCCGAACCCTGTATAATTCTCAACATTTTATTCGGAAATACTTTCCATTCTGAATTCAACTTTTATTTAAA